>BHFT01044180.1:0-65791 GCA_004320025.1 Laticauda laticaudata
TATTTGGGTAGCTGGCTGGGGCATGTTTGGATTGGAGGTATTGGGGGGGGGGTCTGTTTGTGTCCAGGTGCTTGCCTGGATTGTGATATAGAGATTTTGTTTGTGTTTGTCACCTTCCAGATGATTGATAGTCTGGTGGAGTCATCTCTTCTATTCATACTATTAGGTCTTTTATCAATTTCTATGAAATTAGAAGACAGAATGCAGGTATTTCAAATAAATGAAATGAAATCTTTAAATCAAGAGAAGAATTGTTTGAGGCAGAAAAACTGATCTTCTCTCTTCTCTTTCTCTCCTGTTATATACCATTTCACCTTCCTTTCCTTCATATGAGTTATTTGGGCAAACAAAAGTTTTGCCTGCCCTGGGAAACAATCTAACTGCTGTTTCCTTCAATCTTTTTGAAAGGGAAAGCAATTTGCATATCGAGTTATGAAAGAGCCTTATTCAACAAATGCTACAACCACTCTTTGGCGGCAAACATCTGACAGTTTCCTGACGTCACTTGTTGGGTGATGGTTTCCAGATGTTTATGACTTATTGATGTTTTGATTAACTTCTAAGCAATACAGACGCGCTCTCTCTGTCTCTGTTTTGTATGCTGCATCCAACTTCTTTTGCACATAGTGTTATTGGAAGAGATCGGGGAATAAAATTAGCGTTTGGCACCTAGCCAGGACTAGCTGAACTTTCCTGTTATCATCAGCATGTTCAACTCCGCTACAGGATGTGCTGTCTGTGAGAAGGCTGCTTCTGAGATAAGGAGAATTTTACCAGAATGCTATATTCAGTTAAAAAGGAGATGCAGAATAATTAGCTAATTGTGCCCTAAGATGAAGCATCCAATGCGAAGCTATCCAGACAACAGGAAGCCAAAAGAATCAGAACAACGTGAATTAGGGTTGCATTCTAACTATTGTTTCACTGCTTGTCTTTCCTAAAACTTCTTTCTGTTGGAAGAAATATCCTTCTGGGTTTAGTTCCAAGTGGGGGGGAAAGACACTGGAATTATAGAAGTTGCTTGGAAAGGAGGTTTAATGGTAGACAGGACCACATGGCTGGGAGATCCTGGGTGAAAACAGCAATCACATGCTTCAAGATGTTGGGTGAAGAAAGAAAAGGGGGCAAGATGCTGAGTTTTAAACCCTCTGTTCCTGTGTAAGAAATGTATCCCATTGGCTGTCAGACTCCCAGGAAGCGAGGGTCTTAGCTAACTTTGTCGGCTTTGTCTGTATTCCAGGCTTGTTTGAGTGCTGGTTGATATCATCTTCCCAGGTGCCATGTGGTGACATGGGTAGAGGGCTAATCCTTTCTTTGTTACATAGAATACACTGGCTCAGGCCTTAATGGCCCATTGACAAAGGGGGGGGGCTGAGTTTCTGCCTTTCTAAGTTTCGACTTCTCTTTTAGGAGAAATATTCTGTCTGTTTAATATATCCTAAAATATTCCATTTTTCTAGGAGAGGGGTGGGTGCTAACTTCCTACATTTCTATGCAGGGGACATTTATGAAAAATTATGAGAAACTTTTCCAGTAATGGTATCAGCTACACCAAGCTCCATTAAAGAATGTTTGCTTTTTTGGGGNTTGGGGGGGGGGGCTGCTAATGCCTGGCATTGTCTCCCAGGTACAGACACAATACAGTTATTGGTAGTTTCCTACACAATCCGTGTGTTCCACGAAGTCTTTTGCATTATCAAGGATTTTCCATGTGGTGGAGTGTGACTTCTTATGGAGTTATATATGGAGATCCTCAGCCATCCAGGTCATGGTTGTCCCAAAGGTGCTTTTTTCAGGAGGCCGCTGGACTTCCTTTGAAGACATTTCGCTTCTCATCCAAGAAGCTTCTTCAGCTCTAACTGGATAGTGGGGAATGGAAAGATTTATACTCCTTGCAGACAGCTGGTCATTTGCATTCTTTTAGCGGGTCATAAAGGTCATCTGGAGATTGATCTGTGTCATCAGGATCACCTGAGTGGTGCAAATGGGTGTGGAGCCTTCTTGGAATTGTTGAAAGGACTGTGTTGTAGATTGGAGATAGATGATGGGGTTTCTTATGGGGTTATGAGAAAATCTGAAGGGGGAATTGGAAATTTCGGAGGGGTTGCATAAAGGGGCATGATGCAGTTGGTTCGGCCCAGTTTGGGCGAACCCGTTGTTAAATTTACATCTGGTTCACCAAACTGGTAATTGAACAGACCAGGAGTCGCCATACAGCCTGTTTTGGATGCAGGTATATGCAGGGTCTGCACATTTTCGCTCTCCCAGAGGCCTGAGGGAAGCCTCCAGACTCTGGGGAAGGCCTAAAAATGGCCGAACCGGAAGTTCCGGAAGTCCGGAAACAGGCCTGCTTCCAGCTTCCGGAGGCCCTCCAAAGCCCAGGGGAAGCCATTTTCAGCCTCCCAGAGGCCCAAGGGAAGTCTCAGGACTCTGGGGAAGGCGAAAAATGGCCAAACCAGAAGTTCCGGTAGGTCACGCTCACCATGACCACCCAGCAACCAGGCAGAGAACCGGTTGCTATGATTTTTTAATCCCACCCCTGGTTGCATATTTAAAGCAGAGTCACTTTCACAACCTCTTCTCATTCTACTGTCAGGGAACCAGATGTTTGTGGAAACTAAAATGTAATTGTGGAAAACAACTTTCTTTTTCCAGTGAAATTGCTGGTTGTGGGATCGTTGTAGAATGGTGTCACCTGAGTTTCTAGCTATAATATCTGTCTCTGCAAAAAGGCATTTGGAAACAATTGAAGATTTTCTGCTATCATGAGTGGCTACTTAGAGTTTTCAGAAATAAGACACCCCTGGATTATAAACCACTGTAGTGGTAGGCAAGCAAATTAATAATAAATAAGTAAATAAATCCTCCCATTCAATTGAGCAAGGGCTTTTGATAGCTGCAACACAAAGTAAAATTTTGGATGTTTGAAAATAGGTGTTTTAAAGCCAACCCACATTTTGTCGCTCAGGTAAGCTTTATCTTGGACTATACCAATAGCTGGCATTCAAGTGCTAGAGAAGTATCTGTAAGGAATATAAAAAGCATAATTTCCTAATTCCACTGAGGATTCCCAGCCCCCCAATGCCAATAATTTAGGAGGAGTTATTTTTTTCAGGACTTCCTCAAAAGTGAAACAGAACATTTACCTCTATCGCTACAGAAATTTGTTCATAACAATGATAATGGTAAAATGATAGTCATGAGATGCCACAAAATAAGTTCGCTCCATTTATATTTGCATCATAGTATCGCAAGCACAGTTGTTCTTACTCATTGGGGCAAAAGAACCCCTTACAAATTTAATAATTTCTTATTAGCCAGTTGATTAAACGTATCAGTGCAAGTATGACTTTCTTTTTCATCTTACATGATGTTTGTGTTTAACTGCATATAGTAATAAAGCTATCTAAACTGACATTTTAACCCACGAAAAGACTTAGTCTTTTTACAAAAAAATGAGATCAACCTACCATCTATCAACCTTGCAATGATCTGAAGTACAAGAAGGCAATATCCAAAATTGAAGTTTATTCACAAAATTTTGATTGAGTGGCTCTTGAATTACATTCTGCATGTAATTTGTGCTATAAAGGCAAAGGTTTCCATTGTCCAATCATGGCTGACACTAAGATAGTGCTTATCTCAGACAACTAAGATAGTGCTTATCTCAGTTTCCTAGCTGAGGAAGTCAGTGTTGTCCGAAGACATAGTCATGTGACCAGCATGGCTATACATCAAGGTGCATATAATATTGTACCTTCTCACCAAAGTGGTACCTATTTATCTACTTGCATTTGCCTGCTAGGTGAGCAGGAGCTAGGAGACACAACGGGAGCTCATCCTGTCATGCAACACTCGGATCTCAAATCCAGGATAACAGTTTTCCAGCTGACAAGCTCAATGTCTTGAACCCCTAGGCCATCATGCCTCCAGTTTATACTATACAAGCTCTGAAAATCTAACTATTTTTAAAATGCTTAACTAAAATTGAAACAGTTTAACAAACTAAATCTACTAATTGGAAGGAGAAAATGTAGTAAAGTATGTATATATTGTGAGGATCGTAACTGCTGTACAGAAGCAAGGAATAAGGAATTCAGAAAGGAGAATAGATGACTAATAAATGAACATATTTCTGATTAAAAAAAAACATACTGGAAAAATAATTGTTCCTCTAATGGATGCCTTCCAGATCTGGAAAACAATGGTTTTGTGTTTTTTTTTTAATTACATTATGAGAACAGTTGCATAAGTCTTACTATGATAGTAACTTCCTATATATGCCTGGGAGGATTGATATGCGATGCAATAAATGGAAAAACACATTGTTTTCTTTACGTATTTAGTTTGAATAGCGCCAATGCTGTGTTAATTTTCTTTTATTAGTAGTTTATTTCAATTGGGTTTTTTTCCCCAGGTTTTCTTCCCCTCCCAATCTAGACAAAGCTTGGGGCAATTTTCTGGGAAAATATTTAGAAGAATTAACAATTAAATAATTGTTCTATATTCTTCAGTCTTCAATTTCAGCCTTGCATGGTCAAATTTTTCAAAATAAGTTTTATGAGCTGAGGATTATAGAAATTTAAGTCTTTGCCCCAGGATGGGGAACGTTTTCTAAAATATTCCCAGTGAATTTGAATTGTATAAAAATGAGAAATTCTTTACAGTTCAGTCAAAATTTCTAAAGAGATTTTCAGGGATAGGATTGGAGAGGTAAGGGCATTTCAAGTTGTGCCAACAATAGTAATTCAAGGAGAAGGCCATCAGATCACATCGGCACAAAAGTTCTCTCTTTGTGATCCATTTCATGTTGAAGATCTACTTCATTTGCATTACTATCCTTTCTAATTGTCTAAGTCAGTGTTTCTCAACCTTGGGAACCTGAGGATGGGTGTATTTTAACTCCGAGGATTCTGGGAGTTGAAGTCCACACATCTTCAAGTTCCCAAGGTTGAGAAACACTGATCTAGGTTGAGGATTACTGCACACAAAGAAGGAAGGACAAGGTAGGAGAAGAGCGTTAGCAAATCATGTTGCTTTTTTTTTTTTTTTTGCCACGATCAGTTTACCGGTACTTGAAGTCTATGACACTTGATATGAAAGGTGATTTTCTCACTAAATGCAGTTCATACGCTATTGGGAAAATTTGGGGCAGTTGAAGTTCTCAAACTGTAGAGTTGCTAAGGTTGAGAAACATAACTTTAATGTTATTTACCCTTAGAGAACAGTGCAGTTCAGAATATTATAAGAATTTTGTCTTTGAAGATTTCAGCAGAATGTTGGGACACCTTGGATAAATACCTGTAGGAGATGATGAGGCTGAGCTCAAGGGAGGAGTATGGGATGAAGAGGAGCTCAGGGGATGAGGCTGAGCTCACAGGGACTCATAAGTTATGAGTCCCTGTGCACCTGCAAGAGATCTAAGTCCAGCCCACCCTAAATGTCTCTCTTATTTCTTGTGCATTTCCTTTACTGCTACAATAGTTGGGTTTTTGTAAAGAGATTAAGCGTGCAGTAAATCTTTATACTCGTTTGAATTGCCTGAATCTCCCTGGGGCTTGACAGAGTTTTATCACTTCTTAAATTTAGTTTCAAATCATCCAAGCAAGGGACATCCCATGTCTATCCTTGATATCCTAACATCATTTGATGAAGCTGGAAAGCAGGTTATGTACTCCTATATTTACCAACATCCCTGTTGCAGTATTCACACAGTGATACAGTCTTCATCGATGAGTCTTTCTTCTCCACTTCATTTGCATGTCTCTTAACAGTTTATCATATAAAAGTTCATCAATGAGCATCTTTACCCGCCTTCCTCTCTTGCTTGCAAAGGATGATGAAAGGAGTCTGATTCAAAGGGCAGATTGACATACCTTTCATTGAAGAGAACTTGTTTATTTACAAAAACTGATGGTGACTGTGCTGGCAGGTATTGTTAGGACTTGGTGTTTGATAACAATTGGAAAGCCATTTGTTAAACTTAACATTTTAAATTAAGAATCTCAGAGCTCATCATCCCTAAGAGAATAAAATAAACTATGCTCCACCTTGTTTTAGTTGGGCTGTTTTGTTTTGCTTATAATGTTCCCATGGCTATGGGAACAGTGGTTTCTTGTAAAGTCCCTTATTAAAGTTGTAATGCAATAATATTGTGACATCACTTTTACACCCTTCAAATTGAGAAGGTCTAAACTAAAGCCAGAAGTGTTTGCTCTTTGTAGCCTGGTCATTTTTTAGAGAGACCTCCAAAAGCATTGGAGCATTGTATGTTTCCCCTTTTTGTATATGAGTGGCCTGATAAATGAACTTCATTTTGGGGAG
Organism: Laticauda laticaudata; assembly: GCA_004320025.1. Lineage (NCBI taxonomy): Eukaryota > Metazoa > Chordata > Lepidosauria > Squamata > Elapidae > Laticauda > Laticauda laticaudata. The sequence goes on from BHFT01044180.1 coordinate 6,325, forward strand.
CTTACTCTGATTAGCCTGGTGGGTGGTGATGAATGCATTTTATTGATCCCCGTCAGCTGGATGAAATTCTCCATATAGATGGAGTTGTTCTGTTTGGCTTTTGTGTAAGAGACAGAACTGGAGAGAAATAGTGATTCCATCAGGATTTCTTTAAATTAGCCCAGTAATATTACTAAAATAGAGGTGTTGAAATCATTTGAAACAGAATTGTTTGTTGCAATGTTATTCAGTATTAACTTTAGTTTATAGTGTGCTTCATTATAAAAACATCTTAAAGCTGCTGCTAAATTATTATTAGCATTAATGATTTAACGGAAAAAGGATTCATGAAGTATTCTACTACCCACTTTATTTTTGATCTGGAAACTGAGTTCACTACAAGTGGAATTTTTTAAACCAGAGTGGACAAGGCTTCAGACTTGCAGAACCTACTTAATTTTTAATTAGCATTTTAAGATTCATCGATAATGTCTCTTATGGACAGACACTTTCTAGAATTAAGATGAAGGAATTTATGACAAGCAACTAGAACCAAACATGCAAGCCCTTAAAATCTTAGGAAGAAACTTAGAAAAACTTAGAGGTGCTTAGAAAAGCTATTAGAAAAAGAGAATTTCTCAAGCATTGTTTTTTCAACACTCTACGGAATAAATAATAGATCTATTGTCTAGATCTGATCTGCCTTCTATGTATTCTCATTTTAAATATCTGGAACTATGTATAAATAATTTGACAAAAGCTGTAGAGATCTGTCTTCCTTCCTTCGTTCTATTAAGTGTTATGCCCCTGGTGGAGACTAACTCTGAGGGAGAGGAGGAAGAGCTGACAGGGAGTGGAAGTGTGGCTCCAGAGGTTGTGGAAGAGGCTGGGGAAGGGCAGAGGCCGGCTGGGCAGTCAGAGGAAGACCCAGGCCCATCCCCTCTCCATCCGAGGGCATGCAGGGAGGAGAGGATAAGGGAGAGATGTGGTCTACAGGGGAGGAGAGGGCCTTGATCCTCTTCATGGGCTGCAGCTGTAACAACTGAATAAGAGGACGGACTTGCATACAGGCAAACGCTGGAAACAAAGCGTGGAAATATCTCTAGTTTATAGTTCCTCTCTGAGTTTGGTGTCCTTCCCAGTGTTTGTTATCTGTGGACGTCCTCCAGCCCTTATCTCGCCTGGCTTGTGTTGCTTTTTTCCTTCTTCTTGTAACTGTTTGTGTGGGGGTTTTTGTCTTCCATCAAGGATATTTGGAGCTTGGAAGCAAAGTGAAGGAATATAAGGGGCTTCACCAGGTTTTTGTGACTGTGTTTCTTTTGTATCCCCACCCTGGATCATCACATTAAGCATAAAGTATGTGTCCATGTGGCAGAGGGATAATTCTTTCATTACTAATTCTGATTGTTTTGGCTTATTTTATCTTATTATCAGATGATCTGATGTTCATTCTTTGACTATAGTGAAGTACAGTTGGTACAATTGTCTGACATGACAACAGACCTCCCCAGAGTTACTTATAACCCATATTCAGAGTTGCAATGGCTGCACACAGACACAGACACATGATTCCATTTCGGGTACTTTGCACCAGCTCACTATTGTTACATTTTTTGGGGGACTATTTCTAATGTTCACTTCTGGTTTCCAGCAAAAAAAAAAAAAGAGTGCACTGGAGAAAATAGATTTACATAACAACTGCCACACTCATTTAACAACTGCAGGTTTCACTAAACAACCATCATAAAAACCAGTCATAATGTCAAATCAGCTCATGTCAACTTCTGACATGTTATTAACTGTTATGCATCTTACAGCACATCTGTATGTTGCTTAGATAGCAATACTGTGTTTTCTTTGCAGAAGACATAAAATTTATTGGAGTCAGATTTTCTGTAAACTCGTGTAAACATTCTGAAAGGAAATTGCCAAGATTATTCCACACTGAGGCTGATAATCAACAATCTGGGAACTGCAGGCAGGTTCTAACTTCTTCTAATCTCTTGAAATACACTGACTTTCATTAGAAAAGTAGATATAATGAGCCTGGATTAAACAGTTCTTGACTTACAACAGTTTGTTTAGTTACAACAGTACTAGAAAAAGTGATTTATGGTTGTTTTTTTACACTTACAACCATTGTAACATCCTTCATGGTCACGTGATCAAAATTTGGCCGCTTGGCAACTGACATGTAATTATGACGGTTGCAATGTCCTAAACTTGAGCAAACTTTGGACAAGCAAACTCAGTGGGGAGTCCCACTGTTACTAACTGTTACTAGTGTGTTACTAACTTAACAATTGGGCTGAGTCACTTAACCCCCATGGCAAGAAAGTCTTAAAATTGGGGGCAAAATTCACTAAACAAATGTTTCACTTAGCGACAGAAAATTTAGACTCAATTGTGGTTGTAGGTTGCGAACTACCTGTATATCTAACACTTTAAAAATATTTATTTGTAATGTTTTGATTTAATATTTAATGGATAAAAACCTTGGTCAAGATCCTCTGGTGACATTATTTTATTCTCTCTGTCTAACTGTGTGTGTCTATTTTTTGTCCATCTGTCTGTCTGTCTATCTGTGTCTGTCTGTCTGTCTCTATCTCTCGATCTATCTCCCTATCCGTCCACCCACCACCCATCTAACATCTGTCGGTCTATCTATCTACAGTATCTATCTATCTATCTATCTATCTATCTATCTATCTATCTATCTATCTATCTATCTATCTACCTATCTGTCTATCATCTATCATTTGCTGCAAATAGGAGGCATTTAACTTCTTGCACCCTGTTGTCTGCAGCTGACTTTCTTTTAAAGGCATAGACAAGCCCTGGTTTAATGCAGGTCTGGGCAACTTTTGTGAACCTGGCCTCTGCATTATAGTGTCTCCAATTCCTAAGAATCCAAGAGCCTTAAGATGCTCTTCAGTGACATGTTGCAGCTGACATGGAAGGAGGGAAACATTTTAGCCCATTCTTTCTGTCTGGGAAGGTGTTATGTGACTAAAAACCTAGTGTCTCTGGAGACAGACCATTTCCATCCCCACACTGTTAAATTTTGAAGCTAAAAATTGCTTCCTCCAAATCCACCTTTTTGGGATGTGGGAAGAATACTAGTGGCAAGAAGGAAACCATAACTCATTATTTAGGTCTTCTTTTTTACTTTCCCAGAATATTTGAGACCTGGTCATGGAAATTGAGAGTCCAAAGAACTCTGTGTTTAGATAAAGGTCAACAGGACAAACAGGAAAGAATGTTAACTAATCTAGCTGTTGCTGTCTTAAATCTCTTTGTTCCCCCACAGCATTTTTTCTTTCGCTACATAGTGAGTTACAACTTTTATTCAGAGCTTTAAGTCAAATACAATTAGCAAATGGGAGAAGTTCATTGCTTTATGGAAAAAATATTTGTTTATTGTCCCATAAACAGATTATTACGTCTAAAAATAATATATTTTGGAACTTTCATGAAATGATATCTCAATGCTCTTTGGAAGAAATGTAATATTGCTCTCTACAACTCAGGAAAACTAGACAACTGTACATTTTAAGTGGAATATAAGACTTTCCAAGTGAAACTATTCTTCCTGAACCATATTTTCAGATCAAGAAATGGGGACCAACTATATTTTCAGATCAAGAAATGTATTCCATTTCCTTCCATCAAATGGGCCACTCAAAAATATTCAAATGGGGCTGCTTGACAGTTAAATATACTCATGTATTTTGGGAGTTTACTTTTATTTAAAGTTAATCTCTAACCTTTAAATACACACATTTTTTCATGCATTCTATTCTTTTTTCCTAACTGTCATTCAAAGCCTTTCATTTTACCTTATTTTATTTAGTTACTTATTAAATTTATAGGGCCGGCCATTCCATGTGATTCTGAGCAATGTATATAGTTAAAGCACAATCGACAAACCTAGCTTCCAATATTAAAAACCAATTAAAAACAATTTAAAAATATAATTAAAATACGATAACAAAAGGACGGGATAGTGCAGTCTAATTTATACAATATACAGTGTAACATATGCAATTCTTGCCCATGTTGTTACATCTGTACCACTCAATATTTCGACACAGTCTTCAAGGGCAGCCCCAGAAACTTGATTACCTGAAATATAACTCTGAGCCATAGGGAAGAAAAATTGAAAACAGCACCCCAAATCTTCTGAAGGAGAAGGCTGCTTTAGCATTATATGAATTTATACTTTGCTCACACTGATGTGGAAGATCGTCTTTGGGTGTCTAATAATTACTAATTCTTCTATATATTGTAGGTAGTCTTCATTTAACAATGCTAATTGGGACAGAAACTCCAGCATTAAGGGATGAGCCATACATTGAAAAACCTCATGATTGTGCTCCTTGGTGAAAGCAGTTCTAGCAGTCCTGGTAGCCACCATTAACCAAGGTTATTTCATGAAGACCTCACAAGACTGTGACTTTCAACTTCCTGTTGTCTTCACATTGACTTTGCTTGTGGGAAACTGGTAGGGAAGGTCACAAATCACAATCATGTGGCCTCAGGAAACTGTGCTGGCCATAAGTAGCAGGTCCAGTCATAACTACCACATTCAACATTTTCATAATTTCAGTTGCTGAATGAGTGATTGTTAAATGAGGATCATCTGTACATATACTGCTTGTTTGTTATTAAAATTCAGCATTGCCAAATCTCGGTGACAAATAAACAGTGGCTCCTGGAACAGTAAATGTGACTTACATTCAGTTGAAGAGAAAAATGTAGCATAATATCTATTCTATGGAAACCCATGAGGAGAAATTGAAGAAATGTACAGAAATGAAGACTGGTTTTTGGAAGAAGGGTTCTGTTAGTCTACAGTGGCAAAAAGATCAGGAGGAGTTTGGTGGGTACTTTTGCCAACTGAGAAATTTCGTTAAAAGTCACAAGCTGTCATAAGCTTCAGCTCACGTCATCAGAGGCATCTGGGACACAAGAGCAGCCTTCAGATAACCCAAAAGTGAAGAAAACATGTTCCCTCCTGACCCAATGGTTGGATTAAATTTAATCTATTTTAGCTGCAGAAGGATAAATTTGGATGGAACTTCAGGAAAAATGTTTAACTGTAAGAAGAATTTGACAGATTGTTGGAGAGTTTGGCTGGATATCTATTGAAGATATTTTCTATCTTGAATCCTCTACTGAGCATAGAGTTGGACAAGGTCAGAAACTTGGTACTCTATTTTGTATCTTACTGTTATTCAAATCAAGACTCCAATATGAATATGTTGGAAATACTGTATTTTGTCAAGAATATTTTATATTATTACCTAAATATTTAAGCAAGATTTTTATTGCAGTAAAATCTTTTATCCTTTCTTCACCTTGCTTGTAAGTACTAGTAAGGGCTGCCAGAGTCTACTAGTTCCTTTGCAGTTCTGTGATCCAGCTTTTTTTTTTTCTTTTGTTCATAGCGATAGATCAAATTTTGTCTATGCCAGGTTTTTTAATTAAAAAAACCTCTGCAGATTCGTGATTCTGGCAACCCTGTTTTGAACGCAACAACTTTTCCTGAGCTATTCATTTGGATTCTGAGTTCAGCACTTTTCAAGAAGTTGCAGAGGACGGAGTAGGAAATCCAGAGATCCTTGTGGAGACTGCTGATAACTTGCCTGGAACTTTCCAGGTTGGCTTGTAACTAAGCAAACTTCTGTTCTTGAAGGAAATCCCTTCAGTTAAGGAAGGAAGAGGAGCAGCACATAAACAAATTAGCATCTTCTAAGTATAGCAGCTTGTAACCTAAGGTCATCCTGTGATGTAGTCACTGCACCATTAATTTTAACTGCAAAACACAGATCATACATGTCTCAACCCGCCTTTCTTACACATAGCGATAAGGACATTTCTGAAATTCAGGCCACTGGCATTTATGGCATTTAGGCATTAGTAATCATGATGAGTTCTGTGAATATGTGACATGTATCTCGTTGAAGAGCAGGGTGATATCCAGTTCAAAAAAAAGTTGTTTTTTTAAATGGGGAGATATGGGAAAGAGAGAGGAGGCAATGGTCCATTTTTTTGAACTACCGTAATTCATCTCCAAAACTCCTTTGCAATTGCTTTTATTCCTCAACTGGCTTCAAATCTTGCTGTAGGGCAAGGGTCTTCAAACTTGGCAAGTTTAAGATTTCTGGACTTCAACTCCCAGAATTCCTGAGCTAACATGACTGGAGGAGGGATTCTGGGAGTTGAAGTCCACAAGTCTTAAAGCTGTCAAGTTTGAAGATCCCTATAGGGTCTTAACAGTGGTAAAATTTCAGAGAAGACAGAACCTATAATTAGGCAATGTGAAATGATCTCCTCTACTGGAGACATTAGGAAGTATCAGTAGGATGTTTGGGGAAGCATCTTTCCCATAAATTCAGGTATGGTGAAGAACACTGTGCTACTCTCCATCTTGAAATAAGATTTATCTGTCATTCCAATCAGCTTGAGTATGTGGAATGAAAATTTGGGTGCCATATTTTTATCAACTTCAAGCAAAAAATGATGTATTTCACTGAGCAACTGATAATGAAAGATTAGGGCCTTCTTCCTTGACAAGGCGAATATTTTGCTCACGAGAAAATATATTATATATGCCATTTCTGCACACAAGAGCTTCTCCAGTCTGGTATTGGTGCCAAACTGCATTGACCCCTAGCAAAGATGTCCAACTTGGAGAAGTCTAACTCAGCTCTTACTTCAGGTTCTAAAAACAATTTTGCAGAATTTTGCTGTGGGAGGTGTTTGATTAATGAGAATTCCTGCTGTTAAACTAATTGTTATCTACCTAAAACCAAAAATGATTCTTTCCAAGTATGATACTTTCACAGTCTTTCCAGCAAGATTTATTGAGAAGAGATGAATTCCAGCAATTGAATTATATCTAGGACCATTGGGTGTACATTGGGTTGAAGACTTCTTCAACTTCTTTCTAACTGGGTTCCAGTAAATTCTTTTCATAAATACAAAGAAGCTTGCAGGTACATAGAATAATCTCCTGAATCTTCAGTGTAGGAATCAACTCTTATACCTGCCTTGTCCAGTCTCTCAACTTCAGAAAGCTCATTTGTTCCTCAAACCAAGGCATCATCTCCATTCTGTTGGAAGGATTAGAGCAGGGTCTTCAAACTTGACAGCTTTAAGACTTGTGGACTTCAACTCCCAGAATTCCTCCTCCAGTCACGTTAGCTCAGGAATTCTGGGAGTTGAAGTCCACAAGTCTTAAATTTGCCAAGTTTGAAGACCCCTGGGTTAGAGGGTCAGTTTCCACATTACCGTGGAAAGAGTCATTCATATTTTTTTTCCTCCCCTTGCTGCCAAGCAGAAAACAATGTGGCTGGAGCCAGGATGCTGACTGGAACACCATTTTTTTTCTGTCCTCTCATTCATAATTAGATGGACTTTCCATCTTCCTTTTTCTTAATAGTGAGGACATTCACATAACAATGCAACAATGCTCCAGAAGGGTGTGGCCGCTGGCTTCGTATAAGTACCTTTAAAAAGAAAGAAGGTACTGAAGCACAATCAAAGTTGTTTGTCTCTTTTTTAGGATACTCCCCCACATTTCTTGGTGAATTTTGATATTCATGGATAGAAATTAAGGATATTTCTGTAAAAGATTTATAAGTTCTCTTCAAGATTCATATCTATTTCCCTTCTTCCTTTTGCACATTGGCTGACCTTCCCCTTCTATTTGCTAATGTTTCCAGGACAAAGTTGTTTTCATGTGTGAAATATTTTATAAGTCCTCAGTGCCTGAAACTATTCCAAGGATTACATAATATAAAGTTCATGGGAATTTGGGCTAAATTCGATACAGAAGGAAATAAACTCCCAACTGTTCTCTGGGCACAGCTACTTATAAAAGCTGATTTCTTTCAATGTTGTTAACTTCTCTCTGGAACTTTTTTCTTCCCCTACCTTTTCATCCTGAGCAGATAATTAATCTATAAAAAAAATTAAATACTTTGGTTCTGATCTTTAGATCTCCATAAATTGGAAATATGCTGCACGCTTACATTTCTTCATGAAAGGGCCAAAGCATAAAGGTGTTGTAGAAATTGACTCGTTTACACAAATCATCTCTTTGGAGTTGAAGAAAAAGACCGCATTCAGTCTCTCTTTTTTCAAAATAGTGATTAATAAGAGTAGAATTGATATACCAGCCAGCGACAGAGCAAAGATGGAATGTTTAATGTTGGCATAAAATAATACTTGCTTAACTCGTGGTGAATTCTTTGGGATTGATTAAATCAAGGGTCTTCAAACTTGGCAAGTTCAGCTCCCAGAATTCCTGAGCTAACATGACAGGAGGAGGAATTCTGGGAGTTGAAGTCCACAAGTTTTAAAGCTGTCAAGTTTGAAGACCCCTGGATTAAATCATACATGGGAAGTTTGCATTCCCACCCCCCATTTTCTAGTGCATTTACCACCCCAGATCATACCATTGGAATTTGGCAGGAAAACAGTCAAATTTTCAGTAGTACAGTTTGGGCTTTTTAAAAATCACAATAAAAATGAGAATGAACATGTTAAACCAAATGGATCCACCTCCACTCCAAAAAAAGAAAAAAGAACTCCCTCGACTTTAAAAAGAGAGAGAGAGAGAGAGAGCGCTAAATTTTTCATCCTACCCAGTCCCTGCTAATGTCCCATTCTCAAGCAGTTTTTGGAGGTCAAAATATTTTTAAATAAAAAAATCACAGTGCTGCCCTCCCAACTAAAAAGATTCCCTTCCCTAGATTAAATGCATCAAAAATAGAAACAGTGTCTTTCAGATAAAATTATAAAAAAGATTTAGTTTGCACTGAGTGATTCTATTGAGCTCTTAAATAAAACTCAGAGGTTCTTATGCAATTTCATGTTATCATTCAAATAGTGTTATGCTCAATAACTAGATTAGTAAAATAAACATTTAGCCTAGTTGAGAAAAGATAAGAAAATATATTTCTGATGTAGACAACCAAGTTATGCTTATTATCTATACCTAAATTTCCTGGGCTAAAGCATATGCCAAGGCAACCGTTTCCAGTTCTTGAAATATATAGGTTCAAGATGTAGTCTGGGCCTTATTTCAAGCCTGTAGAATTTTCTTTGTTTTTATAGAATCCCAAGATTAACCACCCATAGAGACAAAAAATACTGGCTTTGGCTGCTCACAAAGCTATTTCTTTTTTTACAAAATGTGCATAGAGTAACATTAGAATAAATACATAAGTGTTACAGAAAACCATATCCAGGGATTACCAAAAGACCTCAGCCAAAATAGTTTCTGCTTTGTCAGTTGGTAGATACTATTATCTTGGAAGAGAGCCACCACATAATTATAATTTTTAAAAATACTACACAACCTCCAATAAATTAAAGTCAGAAAAGGAAAGGGATAGAAAACATTTTTTGAATTACTTGTTTACCCACAAATTAACTTTCCCGTAGATGATATTGATTATGAGGGTGATGGTCAGGATGATGATATCAATTTGTCTACCTGCCAACTCAACATGAGACTCACAGCAGCCGTGGTGCTATTCTACCAGTTCGGCCTGGTTCTACCAAGTCGGTAGCGCCAATGAGCAGTTCTCTCTGTCGCTCTGCTGTTCAGTCTGCCCATCCTCTCAAGCTCCTATACTCACCTTTATTCCCTGCTTTTGAAGTGCAGCTGCTTTGCAGTGGCACAGCAGAGTGCCACGCAGCAGCTGCTGAAGTGACAGGAAGAGTGCAGGATTGCAAGAGGTGAGTTGGAATGGCTCTGCGCCTATGCAAACGCCTCTGCGCCTGCAGCAAAGTGCGGTTTGGCGTGCATGCAAAGTGGGTGCATGCACCCACCAAACCACACCCACCGAACCAGTAGTAAAAAAAATATTTGAATCCCACCACTGAGCAGGAGAGAAGGTAAATCACTTGAGTCCAAATAGATGACACTACTGAGTTGTAAGATCAGATCTTCTTGGGCAGGACAAATAAACAGAGATAGGTAAACTCTAAAACAGGGCTTGTGTCATGAAGAGAAACAACCAGCAATTTTAATCACACTTGGAAGTAGTGTTACACAGGCACACCAGGGGTGAGATTCTACCAGTTCGCACCTATTCGCTAGAACCGGTTGATTACATTCTAAGCAGTTTGGAGAACCAGTTGTTAGAAGAAATTATTGGCCTAATCCTGTAAGGAAACCAGGAAGGAAACATTCTGGTGTTGCTTACGGAAACTGCCTCTTCGTTAACCCTTATTACATTCTTGGCAGGACTAGACTTCCTGTCTCAGGAACTTCTCTGGAGTTTTTTTTCCCCTCCTTTGCTGGTACTTTGCTTGTGTGGAGTGACCATTCAAAGTTACAATGGCACTGAAAAAAGTGACTTATGATCGTTTTTCACACTTACGACTATTTCAGCATCCCCACAGTCATGAGGAGCCAGGCAAGGAGATGCGTGCCTCGATGTGGGTGATATTGAGTTGGCCACATCCAGCCAATAACATGACCACCAAGCCACGTCCATTCAGTCACATGACCACCAAGCCACACCCACCAACTAAGCCACACCCACAGAACCAATTGTTAAAAAATTTGAATCCCACACCTGGGGCAGACTCAAATGCTCCCATTAGTATTCACATTGCTGTTTTCTGGAATAACTGCAGATTCTGATTGCCCAGGCCTGAAATCAAACTGAAAACAACCAATAATCCATTTTCTCCATAACCTTTTGAAGTTCAAGCCCAATCACTTTCCCCCCCGCCCCCAATAGAATGTGCTTGAAGGTGTCCAACACTGTTGGGTCTAATGATGGCTTTTAGAATAAGGGGATCACCCCCATGTGCCTATGTGCAGGGAGAACCATCTCCTAACTCAGCGGTCTTCAAACCTGACAGCTTTGAGACTTGTGGACTTCAACTCCCAGAATTCCTCCTCCAGTCATGTTAGCTCAGGAATTCTGGGAGTTGAAGTCCACAAGTCTTAAAATTGCCAAGTTTAAAGACCCTTGTCCTAACTCAAGGATAAATTTACCACCACTTGGAACAACACATTGACAACCAACTTATCAGCTCTCATACCATCTTGGCCAACCAGATGGTACATTAATCTAAAATACAGGTGACCACGCTAACAACTTTGTGATTGCTGTTTACTTCAAAATGTTGAACTTGCCAGACTTACTTAGCTATACCAGACTTAGCTTGGCATATCCAGCATTCATTTCATATCTAAGCAACTTTATCCAACAGAAACCTTGAATAATCATCGCTGTGGCCTTTCAGATTGTTTTCTGACTCATCCCTCTCTAAGTGGCACATTTTTGTTTGTGATGGTGGTGCCTTCAAGTCAGTGTTGACTCCTGCTAGGAGAAGTCCCTGCAGTTTTTCTTGACAGTGTTTTTTCAGAAGTGATTTGCCATTGCCCCTTCTTAGGGCTGAGGCTGGGACTGGAATTCATGATCTTCCAGCATTTAGCCAATTATATTAACCACCACATCAAACTAACTTTCTTAAAAGGCACTATGTCACTTTAAACAGAGTCATCAATGCAAGTTGTGAATGTAGCAAGACCAAAAGAAAAAATATATTGTACAGTATAATCCTTAATAAGAGCCCTTATTCATGTTCAGTCAGTTTCACTCTGTTTTTCAACAGTAGCACTCCAGGCATCTTTTCCTTTGCTTTATCTTCTGGAGTTCCTCTAAAAGGCACCTATGTTCAGAGAATGGCTATGCAGCAGTGGTGCGATTCAAAAAATTTTACTACTGGTTCTGTGGGTGAGGCTTGGTGGGTGTGGAGTGGCTTGGTGGGCATGGCAGGGGAAGGATATTGTAAAATCTCCATTCCCTCTCCACTCCTGGGAGAAGGGTACTGCAAAATTCCATTCCCTCCACATCCCACTAACCTGCTTTCCAGCTCCATTCTCCTGTGCAGGCCAACAAAAGAAGACCGAGCCAATCAGCTGGGACTCTGCAGGCAGAGAATAGATTGGGGCGGGGCCAGTCAGAGATGGTATTTGCTGGTTCTCCGAACTATTCAAAATTTCCACTACTGGTTCTCCAGAACTGGTCACAACCTGCTGAATACCACCTCTGCTATGCAAACAATCTTATCTAGGGCTGTTACTACCTTTTCCTTCCAAGAGGGTTCACATCTCAATGGAACTACTACACCCCAGATCCTCAGGGGCTTCTCCAAGTCCCCTTGGAAAATGGATGTAGTCCATGAGGTATCTTGTTTTCCATCCAGAAAAGAAGCGCGTGAGACCGGGTTCCAACTAACAACTCTTTATTCAGTTAACAGCAACAGTAATGGAACATTGGCTCTCAAGGCTGCAGTACCTTTTATATAGAGGCTTGCCTTTCAGCTGTTGCAATCGACATCCATTTAAATCTTACCGCCTTTGAGGCGGCTTCTTGGATTGCGTTCCTAATAACCCATCCCACTAACTGGCCTTTTTAGGCCAAATCAGAATTGACACTTGGAACCTTCCAAGTTTATAGCGAAACACCCCTCCCCCTTTAGTTCCAGTCCTACGTGGGTTTTGACGTAGTCGCGCAGGTAAGGTGGGGCTTTTCTGGTCGCTAGTGACTGCGCGCTTATTCTCCGCCTAGGAACTTCAAGCGGTTCGGTGGGATCCGTTGTCTCTCGGCTTTCTCCAATGCGAACCGCCTGGAAGGGTGAGTCAAGCACTGCCGCTCGCCGCCTGAGTTTCTCAGGCCGGTTGAAGTGTTCTCTGCCACTCGCTCCCGGTTCAACGGGCTGGTTGAGCTAGGCCTGGCCTGGACACCTTCCAGGTCGGCTTCCCTTATCGCATGGACTTTCTTCCGATGCTCTCACTAACCGTAAAGGCTCTTTTTGTTGGGTTAGCATTTCTGGTTGTGATTTAAGGTTCATTTTCACAACCCTTTTTTATTTATTTGTGATTTTCCCCCCCTCCTTGGTTTTGTTTTATCGAAATCTATTATTGAGGTTGCAGTAAACGGTTGTTTGGTCGCGATGTTGGGGAACGACAGCTGGTCTATGTGCCGCTTCCACTCTTTCATCGTCCATGTTAGTTGGGTAGGACGGGGCCTGTTACCTCTGTGATCGTGGCTGGAAGCCAAAGAGGGTCCCCAGTAAAATTCTTTGCATACGACCAAGTCCGCCGATTTCGAAAGGTGCGGTATCGGCTGGAAAAGAGTCGGGGGGCTTCTGAAGTATAATTGGGGTGCAACCTAATCTAAATGGGATCTGAGTTTTCTCCCGCCTTAAAAATTCTGCGGGCTCTTGTTTTGTTGTGCTACTCGGGAGTGATGTGGTGTAGTGTAAGTAAGCGTGTTAAGCTTGTTCTTTTTGGACATCTCATGGTCCATTTTCTCAAGGCGCCTTGCCTTTTATGAACCGGACCATTCGCTTGGCCTACCATTCGCCGCCGGGTGGGCCAGTGAGGTTTAGTGCATGGAGTAATAACCCAAAGAGGCCTAAGTAGTGTTCGAATTGTAATTGCTGTTAGTTGTGGCCCATTGTCAGAATACCAACAAATCCAGGTAAACATGAGTTGAAAATAATTTGTTTAGTCTGTTTAATAACAGCGTCGGTTGCTGTGGATAACATTAAGATGACTTCAAGCCATTCGAATATGCCTCCACAACTATTAAAACCGTATTGCCCCTAGTTGGGGTCCTGCAAAATTCTAATATGGATTCGAGAGCAAGGGCCTTGTGGGGTCTCCGCAATCCTGTATGGGAGCTTGTGGTGGTGGGCGTCTGCTCTCTGACACTTGTGCATGTTGCACCCAAGCATTCATTCCTTGTCTAGCCAGACCACCAGACATAGTCTTTGTCTGGCCAGGCATTTCATTTTAACTATGCCTGGGTGGCCCTCATGTAAATGCCTAAACTAACCTCTTTTGTAGTTTGGAGCGAATCACACCTGATCTCCCCACAACAAACCATCCTTTTGTACTGACAGTTTCAGTTGTCTAGTCCGGAAAGGTTTTAAAAAGTTTCAGTCCTTTTGGCCTTTTCGCCAGCCTTTTACCTAAGTAGTCAAAAACGCGGGCAGTCCAATGAGTCTTTTGCCATGGCTCTTGGTGACATCATCCGCAATCAATGGAAGTTCGGGCAGGTTTCTAGTTGTAGGGTGGCGGTGGATGGACCAGGTCGTCCTCTAAGATCGGTAGATGGTGTTATCGGCCTTAATGCGTCTGAATGGGCAAATTTGTTTCCGGGGTCGATGCAGCAATGTAATATGAATCAGGCGGCCAGGAAGTTCTGAACCACCTAATCTCCGTGGGATAGAATGTTCGGTGGTTTATTCCCAGCCAAAATCCTAGTAATGGTTTATGGTCAGTAGCAATGGAGAATGTTCTACCGTATACGGTATTCATGAAAGCGTTTTACACTCCGCAACGATTGCCAGGGCTTCTCTGTCGTCGTTGGGTATGGTTGCTGTTCCGCTTTGAGAGTGTATCGAATAAAAAGTGATGGGTGCCTCTCTCCGTCAGGTAATGGTGGCTCATGAATAGCACCGACTCTGAATGTGAGGGTCGCAGGTGACGCGTCAAGTAGTGTATTACTAAACTGAATAAAAAATGGTGTCTGAGGTTAACAAGTCTCTTTATCTTTTGAAAGGCTCTTTTGTTCTTTGTAACCCAGTCCAGACAGTTTTCTTATCTAGCAAAGCGGTGCAATGGTTCTGCTATCGTTGCTGTGTGGGGGAGGAAATACATTAATAAAGAATTGATCAGAGCCCAAGAATGCTGTAAGCCGTTTTATTTCTAAGGTCGGGTGGGTTTTAAATTGCTTTGGACTTTTTTTTCTGTCTGGGTGAATACTTGTTCGTCAATCAAATATCGCTAAAAATTCGACACGGTCAGTGGCTAGGCAGCATTTTTCTTTTTTAACTTCGGCCGGATTCTCTGAATTTCGTCTAAGCACTTTCTGTAGTCTGAGCTTCTAATTGGGTTCATATTTTTCCGCTGAAATTACCGGACATCATCAAAGTATGAAGACCCCTTTTTATTCCCATTAATAGGCGTTCCAATGAGGCTTTGCGAAGATCCTGGGGCAGAACGCTCACTCGTCCGAATTGAAGTCTGTTGACATTTGAACCACGCTACTGTGCATTACAGCGTATTTGTTTTGTGTCTTGGCCATTATGGGGTCTACGGCAAGTTGGCTGCATGACGCCTGGGCCAACGAGTTTAGCAAAAAATTTCCTCCCCAAGTGATGTGCAGTAAGTCGTCTGCACGACTGGTACGGGGTATAGCTTTGCTGTAAGGCATGCTTCAGGAGTAGCCGTTGTATCTCCACGATGCTCACAGACCCATCTGGTTTTTTATAGGTTTATAATATTGGTGTCTCCTCCACCTGGCGTGGATAATTGGTCTATGACGCCCTTGGTGACAATCAAGTTTATTTAATTAGTTTAATTTATCTGTTTGAGGGCTTTTATGCAGCGGAGGACCGTCTGGCTTGATAGTCACCTTACATCGGAGCGTAATTGTGGTGTCAGATCTACGTGTGAAAGGGATCATTCGGGGGTCTCCACTCCGGTACCATCTGCCTATGAGTTCGTCGAAGACGTCGTGCGAATTCGCTCCGTAGCAGGTCTCTTTCCCAATCGCTCGCGACTATTCGGCTCACTCTGGTCATCCGCACGTCAAATGGCTGCGAACCATTTGAATGCCCAGAAGCTGGGACGGTTCCTCAGTCGACTAAAGTCAATGGCAGCGACATCAATGTGTCTCGTCTTGTAAGTATTATGCTTTGAAGTGCCCAAACCTACCAACGGGATCGCTATTTCCCTGGTAGTCTTGAGAATAATTTTCTTTTTGAGGTTCGTTTGTCTGATGTTTGGAATAACGTCTAATTGTGCTCTCCAAGACACCATTATAGAAAAGATCCCCTGGAGTCAACCTCCCATCACCAGGTCTTCCCGTTCAATGACACTACATTCTGACTTTTTTCCGCTTTCCGTCTGGCACTTCCTATAAGTGACAGTCTGATGTAGTTTTCTCATTGCTGGTTCCCTTGCTCGCTCCGCATTTTCTGTCGGTTGCTTGAGTCCAGTTTCTTGTAAGAGGATTAACCATGTCCTGCTAGAGCGCTGTTTCTTTTGATTTCAGCAGACTCCTTTCGATATGTCCCGCTCTCTTTGCAAGCCAACAGATGGGCATCAGGCTGCACATTGGCTTGGGGGTGTTCCATACCTCAACCAGCGCATTCTTGCCAATCTTGTTCTTCCTTTGTTTCCCCGCCGTTCGTTCCAAAAATCCTTTTCCCCCCAAATCAAGTGGTCCCCCCCCCTCTTTGGGGAAAAAATGACTCGTCTAGGTCTTCGTGGTGTGTGTTTTGGTGGCAGCTTTGCTTTGGGTCTCCCCCACCACTGAGATTTTCTCTTTTGGAAGGTTGTCATGTCAGCAACTGGCGTTCATCATCTTCATTGTGTCCAGCTGATTTCTTTGCGGCTTCCGCCGCAGTTGCTTCCGCGATTTGCTCTGCATCATATTGTTAGGCTGCGGGTCTGTTTAGAGTTGCTTTGAAGGTACAGTCCCTAAGACCTAACAGACACGATCTCGCCATTACCTATCCATATTTTGGAATTCACAGGCTCCTACCCAATATGAAAGCAGAGCTGCCATGAAATCAGCATGGTTTCATCTTCCGTCTGTCTTCTATAAAATTCATGTCTCTTGATGAGCGGTTTGAGACAACCGCACGTTGTGAGCTTTCCAGCATGTCGGTTAAGTCAGGAACCACAGGTCATCTGTTTCACGTCTCTGGCTTCGCCCAATGGCTCATTTGCATCTTAAATACGGCTGGGCCCGCATTGTGCTTAGGAAGACAGCCCCTTATCACTGATCGGAAATTTCTTTCATTTCATTGCTCTCCAGAAACATGCAGGAAACGATCAAATATAAGACTTCCCAATCCTTCTTCATCGGGATTGAATGGTGGCTGGTGGCAGTTATTACCACGCATACTGTCTAGCATGCGTTTTTTCTCGCCGCATGCTCTCGACTTTCGCGCTTCAGGACGATCCGACCTTCCAATCGCCAGTGTTGCCATCCGAAAAGAAAGTACGTGAGACCGGTTTCCAACTACAACTCTTTATTCGCGCTTAACAGCAAGCAGTACATGAACATTGGCTCAAGCCCGCGGCAGGCCCTTTATATAGAGCCTTGCCGTGCGGCGTTGTAGCCTAAGTGACATCCCTTTAAATTTTACTGGCTTTGACGGGCGGCTTCTTGGATTCGGTTCGCTATGAACCCGCAAGATCCACTACTGGCCTTTTTGGCCAATCAGAATTGACTACTTGGAACCTTCCAAGTTATACAGAACATCTTGAATGGATCAATCAAAGTTGTACACTTTCCCAATATTAGGGAGCAGGTACAGAGAACGACAAGAATCAAGAGTAATCTGTCCATGATAACATAATATCCCTCAACTCTAAATCATATCTCCACTTCTCCCAAGACAAACAGCAGAGTTAGCATATGATTCCCACAGTACATTAAGCCCTCAACGACTTAGAACAGGTCCACTGTAGCCATGATGGTCATTAACTCCTGAGCCACTAAATTTAGGTAAATTTATAACAGTTCAGGCATGCAATGGCTCAGTGGCTAAGATGCTGAGCTTGTTGATCAGAAAGGTCAGCAGTTTGGCAGTTTGAATCCCTAGCACCGCATAACAGAGTGAGCTCCCATTACTTGTCCCAGCTTCTGCCAACCTAGAAGTTCAAATGCAAGTAGAAAAATAGGGACCACTTTGGTGGGAAGGTAACAGTGTTCTCTGCACCTTTGGCATTTAGTCATGCTGACCTTATGACCACAGAGATGTCTTCGGATAGTGCTGGCTCTTTGGCTAACGGAGATGAGCACCACCCCCTAGAGCCAGAAATGACTAGCACGCATGTGTGAGGGGAATTTTTACCTTTACTTATAACAATTCATGATAGATATTCTATCAAAAATCATTTTTGTAATATAATAAAAATTAAAATTAGAGATTGTCTTTTTTAATACTGCAATTTGCTAAACTTTCTTAAAAAATCTGAACCACCCACATCATACAAGACAATAACATACAGAGAAATATATAGGGGGGCTATAAAGGTGTTTACCAAATTTGTATCAAAACCAGTAGTGGCATTTATGTTTCCTTGTTAATAATTTTATTTCAAATCAGAAGGCTGCTATTCCCTTAAATAGCAAGCCTTTTACAAAACCACTACATCTGTATGAAATTGATTTTCGAATGTATGACGTACTTTAAAAATTGTTTCCTTCATATTTGAGAAATGAGACCTAGAGTAAAACAGAGCCCAGTTGCCAAATTAAATCCAAACCTTCATTTTTGTTTTAGAATAATACATCTCCCAAATGCCTTTAAGATAATCCTGTTTTGGGATCCCATCCAATTCCAGTGTAGAGTTTTAGATACAATGTCAGACAGTTAGTCCACAAATGTATGAACAATACTACCGTGTTTCTCCAACAATACGGCCTCCACCAATAGGAAGGCCCAGCATGATTTCTAGGCATGAGGTGAAATAAAGCCCCGCTCCCAAAATTTAGCCCTATTTAAACCATGCGTTTCCCTGCCATTTCTCACATCGTTTGTTAGAACTACACGAGGTGAAGAGAAATGGGGGGGAAGGGCAGGGGGGTGGGGAGAAAACTTTGCCTTTAGGAGTGCCCTACAGGTAGCTGAGGCTAGAATACCCCAATAGCCGATAAAAGCTCCCCGAAGGCAGAGTCCCCAGCTGCTTAGGGGTGTGGCGTGGCTGCCCCTGTCCCCTCGCCTTTAGGGCAGTCTCTTTCAGGCGATGGAAGCTCCCCAAGTGCAGTCACCAGCCACTTTGATTGGCTGGTAGAAGTGGCCTCGCGGCGAGGGGAGTGTGTGTGTGCGCGCTCACCCCGAGGCCGCTTCTACCGGCTGATCAAAGTGGCTGGTGACTGCACTTGGGGGTCTTCCATCGCCCGAAAGAGACTGCCTAAGGGCGAGGCGACACGGGCAGCCATGCCACACCCTGAAGCGGCTGAGGACTCTGCCTTCAAGGGAGCTTTTGTTGGCCGATAGAAGCGGCCTCGCAGCGAGGTACGTGCGTATGGGCCACTCTAAGTGAGGAAGGAAATTAAGTCACCCCTGAAAAGACGGCCTAGCCGTTTTTTCAGGGGTCAAATAAAAATAAGGCCCAGCCTTATTTTGTGAGAAACATGGTGAAATGAAACATACGTGTTTCACACAACCTCAACTTGGTTTTCCCCGTCAGGTAGTTTTTCAGCAATCCAAGTTGGAGCAGCAGCAGGAGGCTGCAAAATTGTTTTTACTGTTTGTTTGTGGAAAAGTCCCTATCTGGAATATAGAACATAGAAACATAGGGGTGGCAGGGACGTCAGAGGTCTTCTAATCCAATCTCCTGCTCAACAGTGGAGAATTTATACTATCCCAGTCAAATGGTTGTCCAGTCTATTCACAGCACATCAAGTACTACAAGACAGTTTTCACATTACCCTTAGTTGGAGGTGGAATTCAGCAGGTTCTGACCAGTTCTGGAGGACCAGTAGTGGAAATTTTGAGTAGTTTGGAGAACCAGCAAATACCACCTCTGACTAGCCTGGCTCCCACCTATTTTCCACCTCCCATTAAGTCCCAGCTGATCAGCTGGGTCTTCTTTTGTTGCCCTGCACAGGAGAACAGAGCTGGAAAACAGGTTAGTAGGGTGGGAGAGGGAATGGGATTTTGTAGTAACCCTCACCTGCCACGCCCACCCACAGAACCATTAGTAAAACAATTGGAATCCCACCACTGCCCTTAGTCCTTCTCTTTGATAGGTTGGATTTATCAAGTGCCTCAACCATTTATGATACAATTTAATGTCCAGGCTCATTATGAACTTAGTTGCTCTTTTCTGCACACTTTATAAGTTGCATTTCTGGTCACATTTTCGTGCTCACCAGAAATCAATTTAGCATTCCAAGCACAGCTTCACTAGTGTGGTATGAAGAGGTATCATCACTTCTCATGATCTTGATGCTATCCCTCTGATGAATTCTATTGTATCCTCCTTCCTCTTGAGGTGATGACTCAGTATGAGTTAAAGTTGTCAAAAACCCACTCCACTCCCCCCCCCAAAAAAACCCTCCACAAAAAAAACCTCAATACATAAATAAACATACAGAGTTGACCTTTCAGACTCAGGTGACAGATGGTGAGGATATGGTAACAGTAGACAAAAGGTATACTTGTATTGACCCTGATCCAGAAACTAGGCTTGGATTCCTGCTTGGAGATTGCCCTGAACTGGCTATAGAATAAGCACACAGAATGTTTTCCAAGACCAATAGTTTATTGTAAGAACTATCGGTAGCTTTTCATGACTGAAACAGTTCCTCTCCACACATATTATGGCCTACAGCTGAGCAATTTAGCGCCTCATATTCTTTAGACAAAAATCATGTGCTGGCTTCTATATATTTCCCCTCTGACCTTGGTAAAATTGGTTACACTTGGGTTAGGCTGTGAAAGTGAGAGTAGAATACATCCTTTGTTTTGCTTAAATCGCCCCAGAAATCTTCAGCTTTACAGGACATGAGAACCGCCTGTGGAGCTTCATGTAAATAGATGGTAGTATCTAGCTGGTGATATGAATTCTGTGTCAGATTGCAAGGTTCCCTCTAAATCAAGGGTCTTCAAATTTGGCAAGTTTAAGACTTGTGGACTTCAACTACCAGAATTCCTGAGCTAACATGGCTGGAGGGGGAATTCTGGGAGTTTGAAGTCCACAAGTCTTAAAGCTTTAAAGTTTGAAGATCCCTGTTCTAAATGATCAAATGAAATAAACTAAAATGATCAAATGAAGTAAAGATAATGTGAGTTGTAATCAAGAGTCTAGAAAAGGTGAGAGTGTTTCGTTTGATACACCTTACATTATTCAATAGTGGTGTTGGAGTAACTTAAATTGGTCAAGTTAATGATGTCATTTTCCTATCAGGTCTCAATAATGTAGTTAGATTATATTATTCATGTTTTGTATAATAGTAAGAGCACTTAGACTTATATACCACTTTATAGTGCTTTATAAGCGGTTTACAAAGTCAGCATATGGCCCCCAACAATCTGGGGTCCTCATTTTACCCACCTCAGAAGGATGGAAGGCTGAGTCAACCTTATAATAGCTGCTGTGGAAATTTAAAGACAGAGGTTTAAAATGCTGATGGAAGGGGGTTCATAATACAAATTGATCATGCTCCTCTCATATGATCCTCCCAAAAAGGCCTGCCCTTGTGTATCAATGCTGATATTTTTTAAAGAAATTGGATTAAAAATAGATCTTCATGTACGAAAATTGAGGCAAAAAGTGGGTCCGAAAAAGACTGAAAATACTTGTGGCTGTTCAAATAAAACACTATACTTTTGCAGCTCATCCTCAGTTACTGTATGGTATGCAAATACAAGAGAGCAGGTAAAAGCAGTAGAAGTGTGTAAAGATAATATTAAGAGGCCTAATGTTGTTGAGATGTAGATGATCTCAATAGATGATAGATAGGTGGGTAGACAAGCAGACAGACAGACAGGTAGGTACTGGTAGATAGATACTGGTAGATAGATGATAGATCGATAGACAGACAGACAGACAGATGTGTGTGTGAGACAGAGAGACTCTTTTTCTAAAGAAATAGTAAAGTAGGGTTTCAACATTTGTGGACAAATACACAGACATGCAAATATCAGCAGAACTTATTCAAATCCTCAAAAATCTTGGGCATTTACGTTAAGTTGGCTGAGTATTTACCATTCTCAGTAATCCCTGTTTGTTGGAATTCATCCGGAGCTGACTTGGGTGGGATTTTCCTCTCCTTGGTGAATGCTGCACTATTCAGTTTTAGGAGAGATCAGCCAACACTTTTGGATGCCATTCTACATTTCAGCACTCCCCCCCTCCTCTCATGGACATTATCAACCACACCTTAGGTTTACCCCTTGGCAGTTACTCTCAGCTACTCTTCTCACACTTACCAACTTGTGTGGGAAGGATTTGCACGCTGACTTCCCATCTATACTGTAATAAAGTGGTCTTCTTCAACCTGTCACCCCATAAGGTTGCTGGGACTTCAACCCTTACATTCCTAGTTAGCTCCTTGGTTGGAAATTGGGAGTTACAGTCCCAAACCATTTTCCACACACTCAGTCTGGAAAGGCTATAAAAAAATATGACTGATTGACTGACTGACTGGCTGACTGGCTGGATGGCTGGATGGCTGGATGGCTGACAGACAGACAGACTGACTGACTGACTGACTGACTGACTGACTGACTGACCGACCGACCGACGAACCTACTTACTTACTTACGTACTTATTATATCTGGCAATAACTTAAATAGTAAATGTTTGGGTGGGGGTTTAGATGAAAAGCTGAAATTGCAGGTGAATTCATGGGTAATGTTTAACTCACTTCATTTAATAAAGCTTATTAAAATGAAGCTTTCAGATATGAACGCCCAATATGCAGGGGTGGGATTCAAATTTTTTAACAACCGGTTCTGTGGGCATGGCTTAGTTGGTGGGCATGGCTTGGTGGTCATGTGACTGGGTGGACATGGCTTGGTGGTCATGTTATTGGCTGGGCATGGCCAACTCAATATCACTCACACTGAGGCACGCATCTCCTCGCCTGGGCTCTTATGACTGTGGGGATGCTGCAACAGTCGTAAGTGTGAAAAATGGTCATAAGTCACTTTTTTCAGTGCCATTGTAACTTTGAATGGTCACTCCACACAAGCAAAGTACCAGCAAAAGAAGGTAAAAAAACTCCAGAGAGGTTCCAGAGACAGGAAGTCTAGTCCTGCCAAGAATGTAATAAGGGTTAATGGAGAGGCAGTTTCTGTAAGCAACACCAGAATGTTTCCTTCCTGCCTTCCTTACAGGATTAGGCTAGTAATTTCTTCTCACAACCGGTTCTCCGAACTGCTTAGAATGTTAACAACCGGTTCTAGCAAATAGGTGCAAACTGGTAGAATTCCACTCCTGCCAATATGTGACTTTTTATGTGTGTTTGAGCCAAAGTGTTTCAAGAATCCTGAAAATTTTTAAAGTGGTACTATCTAAATATGAGCATTAATGGAGCATTAATGATGATAATATGACAATATTAATAATACTAATACAATAAACATCATATTTAGAGGGGAAATGAGTTATCAGCATTAGTTTGAAAAACTGTTTTTCTTTTCATGAACTGCACAGGCAGAATGATTCATGACTGAATATGTATATTTTTTTTATATTTATTTTGTTTTATCAACAAGAGTAAAACACAAACAAAAGGGGGAATAAGGTACATCCAACACTAACAACAAAAAAAAAAACTATGTGGAAAAAAAGGGGAAAAGTATGACCCAAATATCAAATAAACCTAACATTAAACATAAAGAATCCACGTTGGCTAAATTCTGAAAAGAAAATTTAAAAAAACCTGATGGATTCTCCTTCCTCCCCTTTACATAACGGGTCTACAAATAGTTGTAAGCTTTCCCATCCTTATTTAATAAAAATGCTATGTTAAATAAATAAATAAATAAACAAACAAATAAATAAATATTCCACAAGGGAAAAATTCTAATAATCAAATTGACCCAATATCTAATAATTTTATATTTGTGTAAAAAATAAGGGGAGGGGGGGGGAACAATCAACAAGTTAAACCAAGCATGACACTAATCTTCAAAATCCTCTGTTAACCATCTGTTATTGTATTTAACAAAAAGAAAGTCCACAAATGGCTTCCAGTCTCTCATACAGTTTTCCAGTCTATTGTCTCCAATCAAAGCAGTTAATTTTGCCATCTCTGATAATTCAATCAATTTTAAAATCTACTCTTCAACAGTCAGCATTTCTTTCCATTGCTTAGAAAGTATAATCTTCACGGCAGTCACCATATGAAGAAATATGTACATCTTTTAAAATAAAATCAAATTTCTATTCTTTTGCTAGATGACCTATTAATGTCATTGTCATCATTCAAGTAGCATAGACCAGTCTGTTTGGTAACTTCTAGTGGATATAATCTTCAAAGACTTTAGAACTTTAATGTTCCTAATTAATTCAGTATCAGTTTATATACTAAACTTCACTGTGATTTCATTTGTGCAACATAACTCAACAGTTCAGTAATCGCTGAAAGATTCAATCTGTCTTGCTAGATTTCTGTATTCCTGAATTCTCTCAGAGTAATACACGAACTGAAAAGTTAACAACCAGAAATTAAAAGATGTTACATGTACTAGAAAATTCTGAGGAAAACCAGTTCCTGACAACCACAAGGATTCAAACTTTGTTTCTAGCAGTCTCATGTTCAGATTTTACATCTCTTTCTCCAATTCTTAAAACACACTAATAACTGCTCATTTTTCAGTGGAAGTGATTTGATTCCTATGCAGTGTAGTTGTAACCAAATTAGTCAGGTTCCATTTCTTCACTTCTGACCTTGTCAGCTCTTGGTTTCACAAGTACTTTCAACAAGCAGCTTTCATTCTCCAGATGCTGTGAGTGTACAATTCTGATTGTTCCTGAACTATTCCATATAACTCTACCTTCCTTCACATTATAATCAACCTCACTGGTCTCAATCTCACATTGATCTCTGACTTTACAAGTGCTTCCTTATGAAACTCCATTACATAATTTCAATCCCATCTTGAAGCTAAGCTGAAAAGCTTTGACAAGCTGTGAAGACTTTGTTAAACAGTACCAGCGGTAACTTGTATCAGTTGAAAAAAAAACCAGAATGCTGTCCTTAGCCTGTCCTTGGTGATATTCTCTTCTGGTTAAATTTAAATCGGTCTCATTGGAGTGTTGACGTTCTAAAATATACAGAGGAAGGAAATTCCTTTCCATTCTTAGTTTTATTACGGATTTACAAGATTTAATTTGGGCAGCTGATCTTCTTTCTAAGGACATTTTCAGTCAGAATAATATAAGGTTTAATCTCATCTGCATGCTATTGTGCCACACATTTCAGTAAATCAACCTGTCTTCAAGAGATAAGTCTTCAACCATCAAATCACATTGAAGTTCTAATTCGTTAAATATAGCAGAAATTATGAACATTTTCTGTTCCAAAGTAAAAGCATCACCCAAAGAAGAATGGGATATCTCACAGAAATCTATGCCAGCAAAGTGTTCAGCCTATTACATTTGTATAACAAATGCAATTTGCATTGTTTGCATTGTTTAGCTATGAGCTAAGTTGCTCGTCAGGAACTGCATCTGGTATATTTATGTACGTAGTTTCTGTAATCAAAAGGAGAAGAGCTATGTGTAGTTTTTCATCCACCGTGCAGCTGTTCATGTGAATGAATTTTATGGTGTGTTGTTCATGCAAATAATACTTTTAACAACTATATAGTTTCCTCGTATCATCTAAGCAATGTTTAATATGTAATCTTCCTTAAAGTTTGCCTCTGGACTGTTGAGATACACATAGGATTATTTTTCCTGCCAGGAGCTCATGTAGATGTACAGTATATGAAAGACTACTCTTCCCACCCTTTTCAATATAGAGGCTGGGTTTTTATGTGCAGAAGACAACATTGCTGTCATATTGATTTTCCAATCAACTTCTTTTCCAAAGCACCAAAAGGCAAGACAACAAACAATGGATGGAAGCTAATCAAGGAGAGAATCAACCTAGAACTAAGGATATATTTCCTAATAGTGAAAACAATGAATCAGTAAAATAGCTTGCCTTCAGAAGTTGTGGGTGCTTCATCACTGGAGGTTTTTAAGAAGAGACTGGACAATCATTTGTCTCAAATTATACTGTATAGGTCTCCTGCATGAGCAAGAGGCTGGACTAGAAGACTTCCAATATCCCTTCCAGCTCTCTTCTGATTGATTGATGACAAGCAGCATTTAATGGTAACTGAAGTATTAAATGATGTTACTTCTAACAATTCTCTTTTAGCCTTGATATAACTCTCTTGCATCACGCAGGAGTTACTCTATATTAACTCCTTTTCCTAACCCAATACTTCTCCAGCTGTATGGAGATTACAACTAAGAAACAAATTAATCCAATAATTTGTTAAGAAACAAAAAAATCCAGACCATGTGTAAGTTTTTCTCTATCATATCATGCCCAAATAAAAATCAAGATGGGGTTATTTTAAATTTCCTTCTCATGCAACTCTCTTTCTCAGGACCTAGTAGTCTTTCCTGAAAGTTGCTGATAAGGGAATTCCCTGCCGACAGAGAAGCACAAAGTCTATTATGTTAACAAAATGTTCAATTGCATCCATAGGTTAGAGAAAGACAAGAAATTTTCCATATTCTGCACTTCTTGGGTCAACTGGTTGGCCAACTGATGGAAAAGAAAACAAAATGGCTGTGAAGCCAGGATTTCTGGCTCCCTTGCAGTCAAAAGAGCAGTGGAGATCATTCAGAAAGGGTTTGTCATTCTCCTGTCAGAGTCTGAATCCAAGGAGGAAGACGAACAGCTGACAGGGAGTGATCATGTGGCTCTGTTGGCTGTGGAGGAAACTGAGTAAGGGCAAAGTCCAACTAAGCAGAGCAGGGGAGAGGTAGAACAAGAGAGAAGGAATTCAGAGGAATACCCAGGACCACCCCCTCTTCATTCTAGGGCACGCAGGGAGGAAAGGAGAAGGGAGCAACGTGAGTTGCATGGCTTATGGGGGAGGAAAGGACCCTGATACCCTTCATTAGCTGAAGCTGGGAACACAGCGTATCAAAAAGGCAAAGTGCATGCAGCAAGCTGTTGGGAGCAAACATGAATTTATCTTGTATCATTGTGGCTTATTTGTGCTCCTGGCGTCTTCCCAGCTGTGTGAGTTTTGCTGTGCCTTCAAGTCTGAAATTCTTGCTCCTGCCCTGCCAAACTAATTACTTCAGTTTGGCTTGTTTGGATTTTAAGTCATTAAGTTATAGTTTGTGCATATCTTACTTTAGACTGAATTTTCTGCAGTCAAAGGCTGTTCCTGGGAGAGTTTTTCTCCAATCCGAAGGTAACCTGGACATTGGGGGCAAAGTTGGATATAAAAAAGGACTCTTATTGCTTATCTGACTGTGTTGCCTTTGTGCCACACCCTGGATCATCACAGAGTTGATCCCATACTGGAGCTGCTCAACCAGCTGTAACCAAACTGATCAGTGTTCTTGCTGGGTCACAAGGTTGTTTCATGCATCATGAATTGTCTGGCTGGAAGGTTTTCCTTCATTTTCCAAAGAATAATGCTACTTTTTGGGAGCAATAAAGAGGGTTGTCTATGAGAGGAAGACCTTAGTTTAGTTTAATTTACTGATTAGCCCTTCATGCCATATCAAAGTGCAGAGTTCCAGACACAAATTATTACTAAAATCTGATAAAAACAATTTAAATTGGAAGTGGAATAAAATATAATCTTAATATACAGAAAAATAAAATATTATAAAATTATATTTTGGTATCACCCAGTGGTGGTATTCAAATTTTTTTACTACCAGTTCTGTGGGCGTGGCCTGGTGGGCATGGTGTATCTTGGTGGGTGTGGTGTGACTTGGTGGGCATGGCAGGGGAAGGATACTGTAAAATCTCCATTTCCACCCCAATCCATGGGAAGGTTACTGCAAAATCCCATTCTTTCCCCACCCCACTAACCTGCTTTCCAGCTCTGTTCTCCTGTGCAGGGCAACAAAAGACCCAGCCAATCAGCTGAACTTGGAGCAGAGAATAGATTGATGGGCCAACAGAGATACCTATACTCTACCCCAAATCAGTCCCAGAATATGCATCTCAACTGAACCATTTTGCTTAAATACTAATTGTTTAAATTATTTTCAGACTCTGGCCTGCCACATAAGCATGTGCACAATAGCACTCATGTGTGCCAGCACCCACAATGCAATGCCCCTGCCCCCCTGTGCATGCACACACAACCCCCCCTTACCGCAATGTGCATGCACATGTCTCCCAGCTGATTTTCAGCCCGTTTGAGGCTGCTTTTGCCCTCCTGGGGCTCAAGGAAGCCTCTGCAGCCTTTGGAGCCGAAAAACAGGCCCATTTTGGCACTTCCCAGTTTTCATTTCCAGTATTTCTGAATACTGTTTTTTCGCCTCCAAAGCTGTAGAGCTTCCCTTGAGCCCCTGGGAGAGCAAAAAAGGCCTCAAATGGGCTGAAAATCAGCTGGGAGCCTGCACATATTCAGTGCAGGTCAGTTGGCTGGGCTTGAATGCCACACAAATGGCTCTGTGTTGCCACCTGTGCATGCGTGCCACAGGTTTCCCATCAAGGACTTGGATACTCATCTCTAATAGCTAAGTGCGAGAGCACACTGAAACATCATACCAAAAAGGCATTAAGATTGTTTAACCTAATCCTATGTACTTTTTCTCTGGTAATATTACACTACTAAACTGGAGCATACAAAACATTTGCTTGACCAATACTTGAGTACAGCTCATCAGTCTGGAACCCGCATATGTATCTGATATTAACACAGTTGAGAAATTCCAGAAATATTCACAAATAGATTCTCCACTCTCTACTCGTGCAGAATGAATACCTAATGGCCATCAGATTCGAAATTCTAGACCTAGAAAACCTTGAATTATACCACCTTCAGTCCAATCTAAGTATAGTATATAAAATCATATATTGCAATGTCTGCCTGTCAATGAATACTTCAGCTTCGACCATAACAACACAGGGCAAACAAAAACACAAGGGCAAACAACAACTCAAGGTTACCACCCACAAACTTGATTGAATGAAATACGACTCAGCACAGAGTGTCAATGTCTGGAATACTCTACCTGACTCTGTTTTCTTCCCCAAACCCCAAAACTTTAACTGGACTTTCTACTATGACCTCACCCTTTCCTAAGAGTCTGTAGGGGCGTGTATAAGCGCACTAATGTGCCTACCGTTCCTGTCCTATTGCTTCTTTTTATTTTTTCTTATATGATCATAACTATGTTTTTACTTATACCTTTTATCTTGTTAAGCAATTGACCAAAATAAATAAAATTAAAATAAATAACTTTAAAAATAAAAATAAATAAATATAGAATGAATCTCCCATATCTGACCATTGTATTCAAATCCGCTCGCATATATATCAAAATGTTTTGTAATTGTCATTTTAAATAGCTGTCTATTTGAAAAGCAAAGATGAGACCTTGATGTATGGACATTCCTTAATAGTCCAGTGTCATGGGCTTCTTGTACTGGGTTAAACAGACTGTTGGCAACTATATTTGTTATAGAAATACAACACTGTTTGCCAAGACTTGAGAAACTCAAATCTGTCTAAGATTCATGATGCTTTATAGGATGTCTACATACCTGAACATATAATTTCTTCTTTGTGTGAGGTATAAAACAAAAAGAAGAAGTTAACCACCCAGCGAAAATGCGCGTTATCTTAAAAGTCAGGTTGGAATTATCTAGTATCAGTGACAAATATTGCTTTTACTTATATAAGCATCTTGGGCAGCAAAGAATGAGAATTTGAAAATCTGCCTCCTTAAGCAAAATAAAATGCTTGATTGGTTTTGAAACAGGAGAAACCACAATTAATAATCGTTGAAGGGGATTACTGCTAATTTTTTTTTCTCCACCCACTGCTTTTCATTTCTAGGTAATAAAGTCAAAGAAAGAGTTTGAGCTTGCCTGGTTTATACTTATCTGCAAAAACACACTCAGATGAAATTTGAAAGACAGAAACAAATAGCATGTTTAACCTAAGAGCCCGCTTGGGCTTTTTGCTAATCTCAACCTGCCGCATTTGAAAGTGGAAGACTTAAATGTTTACAAAAAATATTACTTTTTATTAAAATTAGGACTGCAAGAAGATTAACACAGATTCCCCTTTCCTTTCCCTTTTAACCTTGCAAAAGTTTATATCAGTGGGTGCAGTCAGTATGTTCTGTTGTATTTATCTGATAGCAGAGAGAACAAACTTCAAATATGTCAAGGCTGTGCTCTATTGAAACCAGCCTCTTTTAATTAAGAACAATTGCTCCTTTCCAAAGAAAGGTAATCAGCAAAATACTTCTTAGGGACCAAAATAATCATATTTAATATTATGTAAAATCACTTCTCTTCAAATTCTCTGGGAACTCCAGAAATGACTCCAAGGTATTAGCACTATAAAACATCCTAAGTAAGCTTAGTTGCCCTTTTAATACCAACGTAAGAATAGAGTTCACAATTAAATTATTTAATGAATTGTTAGATCCAATTCTGATAACAGGGTAAAGATGTTATATTTCTAAACTTACCCAGTTATTTTTTTCTTCCTGTTTCATTTAGGAACTAAACAACTTAGAGATCAGCAAATATTGTAATAGTTACTTTATTGATTTACTAGCTCCTACCTGTGCTTAGTTTTGGGAAGGAAAATAAGGAGCAAAAATTCTGCCGCGGTCTACCAGCATCCATTGGTATTCATCTGGCTAGCATCCTGTCAGTGTGTGAGAGAATTGAGGCTGTTTGGAAACTAAAACAGTATTAGCAGTTGAGCGAAAAGGAGACAGCAAAGAGCCTGGGCGTGGCTTAGCTCAACGTTCTCTTACTAAAGCTGGTGCTGCCTCAAACATAAAACCGTAATTCCTCTCCTCTGCTTGTGTTTTGAATTTGCGAACAGATTTATTTTCAGGTCGAGGAGACTAACAACTCCTTAGCACTAGAGCTGTTGTAATAATAATAAAAATACTGATGGCATTTAAAAAATCCTTTCTTAGTGAGGCACCTAGAAGTCAAGAGAACATAAGTGCCAAATTTGAAGTTTGTAGGCTTTATGTTCTGGAGATTTGTGATGATATGCATGAGTGGTTATTCGCTTTATTATATATAGAAAAATAAAAATGATCACTGTCCATTTTTGATTTTATTACATTGAGCCAGTGCAGTAGAAACTATTCATGTTCTGGTTTCATAGCCTTAAGCTTGAGTTCAATATAATCTCTCAAATTTTCTTATTATCTTGAGAAAATCTAATATGGAGAGATTATTTTAATGAAACAGATCAATTTTAAGAGTTCTTCGGGTAAGACATAAACAGCTTTGTAAAGCCCCTGTCACACTGCACCAACGGATGGAAAAGGATGTAAACGGAAAAAACACTTGCCATCCGTTGGTAACGCGATGCTCCATTCTGTACTCACTGCCTCCGTTTGCTTCCTCTCTATCCGTCCAGCTCGTCTATTACGATTTCATCCGCTCAGAAGGTTTGAGCTGCTCAAAACTTTTGAGGGGAAAATGTATCCAATGCATCCGTTCTGCATCCTCTAGCATATGGGGACATCCGTTTCTGCATCCATTACGCATCTGCTATATCTGCTAGCATCCGGCTGCACATCCCGCAACTCAAATCCGTTCCAGTGGTAAATGACGCAGAGAAGCGGAACGGATGCGCAGCTTAGTAGCACAGACGAGAGAAGGATGAAAGCGGATTCAAATCACATCTGCATTCATCCGCTACGCATCCGCTCTGCATCCGCTCTGCATCCTCTATGCACCTCTACACATCCTCTACGCATCTCTACGCATCCTCTACACATCCACTCTGCATCGCCTCTGCATCCACTTTCCATCACCCTGCGTCCTCCCCTCGTCCGTTCCTTTTCCGTGTTATCCGCTCTGATTATGCAAATTTTTGCCCCTTTTGAGAGCGGATAACAACGGATGGAACATTTTTCTCGGTCCGCTGTGTCCCTTTTACAAAATGTTTTGATGTGACAGGGCCTCAAGCAAAATCTACAGAACTTTTTTCCAGAGTAAGTCATATAAATTTCTTCAATAAATAACTTGGTAAACAAATATAATACAGGTAGTCTTCAACTTACAACAGTTCACTTAATGACTATTTGAAGTAATAATGCCACTGAAAGAAGTGATTTATGACCATAAATATGGCTAATGGCAAGATGCTCCTCAATAAAAGAAGACAATTATGTGAAATTATTTCATCAAATTAAAAAAGATTTGGAAAGGTGCGGAACTTTACAATTATCTGTATTAGGACGTATATCAACTATCAAAATGAATATTTACCAAAAATACTCTACCTATTCCAAACAATACCAATAAAATTAGATAAAAAATGTTTTATATAATTAAATAGATTTGGTCACAAAATTTATTTGATCAGGTAGGAAGGCACGAATAAAATTAAGAGACCTGCAGGATAATAGAAACAGAGGTGGTTTTGGACTCCCTGACTGGGAACTCTATTATAAGGCAGGGATATTAGTATGGATGAAAGATTAATTTAAGAAAAGTATATTAATGCTTGAAGGGCATGATTTACAAAAAGGGTGGCCTGCCTTCTTGTGGGACAAAAGTACATAATCTCATTTATATTTTATAGACACAAAATAGGAGACGCTTTGATATAAAAATTGAGAGAAATAAAACAAAAATATTATTTGAATATGCCAAGTTGGCTTTCCACTATGGAAGCTATGATTTACCCTAACACTATGGATGTGGATAAGATGGCCAGATATAAGAAGATTTTAGACAATCAGGGTAAATTAAAAAATAGAAAGGAATTGCAAGACCAGGGAATAACTAATGATTGGTGGCCCTACTGACAATTACAGTCAAGATATTAAAAAAATAGTGAGGAATTTGAAGTGATTTATGATCATTTTTCACACTGACGAGCTTTGCAACATCCCCCTAGTCACATGATGAAAATTCAGCCGCTTGGCAACTGATTCATATTTATGATGGTTGCGGTGCCCCAGAGATGCGTGGTCATCTTTTGTGACCTTTTGACAAGCAAAGTCAATGCGGAAGTCAGATTCACTAAACAACACCGCGACTAACTTGACAACAGCAGGGATTCACTGAACAATTATGGAAAGAAAGGTCACAAAATGGGGCAAAACTCACTGAGCAAATGTCTCACTAAGTCAAGGATTACCTGCAGAGTGGAGCCTTGATCCCATCTAAGTCTTCAGATAGCTGGGGAATTTGTTCAAATCTAAATGTCTATTAGACGCAAAAAATTTCCCTTCCTTTTATATTGTTACTTTCCAAAGTCTGCTAAAGAAGTGAAAAACTCTTCCTAAAGCCCTGTCCCACTGCACCAATGGATGCAAAGAGGATGTAAAATGATTCAAATGAGTGAGTAGAGCAACTTTAAATAAAAGCTTGGCCACCTCTTGGAAAATGCTATGCATCCATTGTTGTACTCACTGCATAAGTGTTTCATACGCTCTATCCCTTGAGTATCCGTCCACTGAGATTTCATCCGCACAAGAAGTATTGAGCTGCACAAAACTTTGTGAACGGATGAACTTTCCCACGCGTATGATGTACATCGCGACATATACGGGGAACAAATGTTCTATGTCCGTTATCATCCGTTAAACGTCCTCTGTATCCTCTCTGCATCCTCTGCCATCCCCTCAACTCACATCCGCTGCAGATGAAAATGGGAAAGAGGAGGAAACGAAAGGTAACACGGAACATCCACACAGCGTTAGTAGCACAGAAATAGAAAGGATGTGGCGTATGCATCTCATATATAAAGGATTAAAACGGACAAAAGTTTATATCTGGGATTATCTCGGATATTAGGATGTCTGCAGTATGTCTAAAGTATGTAGAAGGGCACCTTTGCGAGACTACCGATATTTCCAATAAAAAGGGGGAGGAAATCATTCTGGATCTCAGTATGAGTCCAGCAGCTTGGGTTACAGACCTCTCACCTTGGTCTTGGTCTTCCATATACATCCATTGTTCTCTCCACCATGGATCATGACACAGTCCGTATGTAGCTGCGATCATTACATCACCAGAACCAAACCCTGTTCAGACTGTTTTACCTTTATACACAAGGAGAAGAAGGAGACATCCAAGATTGTGTGTGGTGCGATGTGATGGATCGTGAAAGAAATGGAGTTTGGACACTATGACCAGATGATGGTGGAGCTGAGGAATGAAGACCCTCGTGCATTCCTCATCATGTAGGATGCCACCAGCCATGTTTGACGAACTTGTAGAGCATCTGAGACCAGGTGACCAAGTCCGAGCACCAACTTCCATGCCAACCTGGACTCTGGACTGGAAGGTGGCACTGGAACTCTGCGCCACCTGGCCTCTGGAACCACAATAATACAGAAACATGCAGTATGCGTGAGGGCACCACACAACACCATCAGCAAAGCTGGTCAAGAAAGTGGTGCAGGCCATCATCAAAGAATATGTTGGAGCAGCTCCTCAAGTGCCCCACCACTGAACAAGGCTGGAGGAAGCAGAAGAGTGGTATCAGAGGTGAACTTTCCCCACACGTTGGAGCCATAGATGGGAGCACATGGCCTGCAAATCTCCAAGACAACTCAGAGTCCACTTATTTCAACTACAAGGGCTTCTTCAGAAGCTTCTTCATGGTTGATGCTGGACTACAAGTTCATTCTACATCGATGCTTCAGGCAACGGGTCAGCTAGTAGATAGCCAGGTATACAATGCCAGTGACCTCAAGGATGGGCTGGAACGCAACCTCATCATGGGTTTTCCAGATCCAGACCCCCGCTACCCACAATGGACACCACAAGATGTGCTCCTCACTTCATCAGTTGGTTGATGATTCTCCTCCCTCAAAGCCTATCTCATGAAGCCGTACAGTCAAGATACCTCACCGTGAAGAGAGGATTTTCAACCACAGGCTGTTCAGGGCAAGACGGGTGGTGGAGAACGCCTTTGGCATCCTGGCCAACAGGTCGATACTCTCACCACCATGCAGCATGAGGCACATTACTGTGAGGACATCGTGGAAGCTTGCTGCATCCTGCACAATCTCATGCGCACCTGGTACCCAGTGCTGCAAGAACAGACTTGTGGACCATCAACAAGGGAATGGGGACATGGAGCCTGTGAATGGAGGCAAAGACGAAACCTGATAGACACTGTGGATGTACAAGGCCCCAACAGAGCTTCACGTGAAGGGAAGAAGCAGCGCAACTACTGAAACACGTGCAACTCCCCAGCTGAGCAGTGGAGTGGCAAGACAGGATGATAGATGATTAATGGATTGTTCTTTGAGGCTGTCGCATAACACTGATGAGATTGTGCCATGTATGTTGAGTGGCCCTACAATCAGTAGGGCATTAATAAAGAGCTTTGTTTTTTATTTTGAAATGTGTTGATCAATGAATAATATGTTATTGATAAAAAAGGCCCATATGTGTTGCAGCTGAGGGTGGACCATACAGTCCCACTATGCTTGCATCTGAGTGTTATCTATCCCACAATATCCTTATCTATCCCACAAGGATGCAAAGGCTTAACCATTTGTAAAAGTTATTCACCAACACCTTTATTAAGTAAAAAAAATGAACCAAGTGTCTTAAGCAAAGATAATCTTTATTAACTTTCTTAGATAACCTTATGACTTTATTAAATAAGCAAAAATGATAACAAGTAAACTGAATTAAGTGTGTTAAGGAAAGATAACCTTTATTAACTGTCTTAAGTAAACTGTATGACGTTACTAAAAAAGCAAAAATGAACCAAGTAAAGTGTCTTAAGCAAAGATAAAGTGAACAAGTAACAGCTCAGTCTCTGGCATTATTCTCAGTCACTCTGATACATTCCATGGTCTCAGCTGTAAGCGGGCAGGACTGTGGGGTGCTGTGGCTTAGTGCTGGTCTAGGCGCACCATTGGGATGCTTGGCCCCAAGGATACAATAGGGGATGGTGTGTTCAGGAAGCTCTCCAAGAGCTGACCTCAGTCCGTGAGGTTGAGAGGCCCTTCATCAAGACTGGGATGTCAGGCACAAGCTGCATGATAAATTGTCCGTTGATGGGTCTGGCTATGGGGTGGAGGAAGGAGGAGTGTAGTGGCGCTGTCTGGTCTGCAGCTGGGCGAGGTTGGCATCTGTGGCATGCGATGAACCTGGGCCTGGACTGGGAAGGTCTACTTGTGCTGTGGAGAGTCGCTGGTAGTCATAGCCTTGGTAGGTGAGAGGCTGTTGAAACTGTGGAAGGCTGTGACATCGCCTGGGTGGAGGAGCAGACTGGACTGGGTCGGAGGCAGGTTCAGGCTTGACTTGAGGTTGGTGAGAAGTGCTGTGATCTACTCCTTCATCACCTGTACTGGGCCTCGCGGCAGATCCCTCTAGGGTGTGCTCACGTAAGTGATGAAGGTTGTGGCGGCTCGAGGATCCTCTGTCTAAGTGACCAGCTGAGAGAGAAGTTCTGTGCTGGTCTTCATTGTGTCCCTGAATCTCCAACAGGACAGTGTGGCTCTGGCCCTCCAGTCTGCCTCTCTCTGCCTGCATCCTGTGGAACTGTGGGTGGGGGTGGAGGTTCGTTGGTCTCTGGGGCTGCCGCTTCTCCTCCATTTGTGACAGGGGATCCCCCAAGTCCTCCGGCATGGGGTGTGCAGCTGTTGGGGGTGTCTCTGCCGTGGGGTCTCTGAAGACACCTGCCTGGACAGGCTAGCGGCTCCTGGCTGGAAGAGGACTGGCTGTCTGTGGGCTAATCTGAGGAGAGGGGTGTCAGAGGGGCTGCTCCCTCGGTGGTGGACCTCACCCTCAAGAAACTGCACTTGGCCATGATGTACATCTCCCGGTCAGTGAGCTTGACAGCGCCTGGCTGGATTTTTTGAGTGTAGCTGCCATAACCAGGTGTGCAATGTGCTCTCCACCATCCCAGGAGTACATCTGCAGTATAAGCCCAGACTCTCTGCCTTGTCTCTCCAAGCTGCCTGTTTCTTCTTGTGTCGCAATAGAGTCTGTGGCCCTTGTCTCACATGAGGTATCTCGTTCTCCCTCAGCCATTCCAGCACCTCCTCCTCATGCTCTTGGAAATGGTGTACTGTTTCCTCTCTTTCTTTCTCCTTCCCTTGCTCTTCCTCCCTCTGGCAGGGGCTTCAGCAGGCCTTCAGGCTACACGGGCCTTCAGAGCGGCTTGAGCATCAGGGCCTTCAGCAGCAGGGCTTTGAGGGCCTTGGGGCTGGTCCACCACAGCAGCAGTAGCAGCAGCAGCAGTTGCAGTAGCAATAGCAGCAGCACCAGCAGCACCAGAGTCAGTGCCAGGGGGTGGGATGCTGGTTCTGTCCTTCTTGCCAGGACTGGCACGAGTAAGCACCGGCTTCCTCTTCTTCCCTGACTGACAAATCATGGTGTTCTTTCCAGATGTTTGTGGCAGCACGTCTTTCCTCTGAATGCTGACTGCGTGCGAGCTGCATCCATTTTTATCCGCGGAGCTGACACAATTCATACTCCCCGCATGCGCAGTGAACACTTTGCATCTGATATACATCCACTTGGCATCTGCTTTGTTTCCTCTAGGCGTCCGTGATGCATTCGCGTCATCTGCTATGCATCCGCCCCTTCTGCTATGCGTCCACTTTGAAAATCTCCCCTGGAACCCCCTCGGAGGTGTCATCCGCTTCCATCTGCTGTCATCCTCTAGGCTTCCTATGAACATCCGTTTAACATCCCCGCTACATACTACCCCCGTCCGTTCTTTTCCGTTCTGGTTATGCGAATTTTCACCACTTTTTGGAGCAGATGACAACGGATGGAGCCACCCCCAAAATTTTACTTGTCCACTGTGTCCTTTTTCCATACGTTTTGCGTCCGTTGGCCAGTGGGACCTAGCCTTTAAAGAATGACAGTTCCAACAGATGACATTGATGCCATCCTTAAGGACTGTTAAAGGCTTGGTTTTTCCCAGCTTCCCAATTAGTTAATTGAAGCAGAAAAAGAATTGCTGCTACTATATCATTAATTACTACACATCTCACCAGCTCAATCATCTACCCCTTACTTGAGTAACCTTCCTACTACCTTCTTTCCCGCTCAGCCTCCTCTTCAGTTGTCATTCATTCATCTATTTATTTATTTTTTATTTTATTTGTCAAACGCTAACAATATAATAGAAATAAGAATAAACATAAGTATAAATGCCTGAAATAGGTACGAATAATTGGGGACAATAGGACTGGGACGGTAGGCATGATTAGGCGCTTATGCATGCCCCTTACAGACCTCTTAGGAATGGGGTGAGGTCAGTTCTTCAATCAAACTCCCATTTCCTCACCCCCAAACTCGTCCACTGTTGTCTTAGTCCATCACTCAAGGTCTGTAAGTTGCTGAAATCGTACTTCCTGCAATCAAGTTTGGAGTGGTTTTCATTAAGTTTATATCTGTTGTGTGCTTTTGTTGTGGTTAAAGCTGAAATATTCATTAACTGCTGCATATTCATTCATTCGTTCCACTTCATAAACAACCCAACTGATTTTCTCAACAAATTTCCAATCTCTCTCTTTCAACCAATGGTGGGATTCAAAATTGTTTTACCACTGGTTCGGTCAGTGTGGCTTTGTGGGCATGCTTTGCCTAATGCAGGCGTGCAGCTTTCTCCACACCAGATGAGGCCTCCACACCAGATGAGGCCTCCACACCAGCTGGCCACACCAGCTCAGGCCTCCACACCAGCTCAGGCCTGCGGCTGAGAGGATAAAAAAGAGATCCTGTCCTTTTCTCTTCTTTCTCCTCTCAGCTGATTGTCTGAGGCTTTTTTCCATCCTCTCAGGATCATAGGAGGCTTTTTTTTTACTACCGGTTTGGCTGAACTGGTCTGAACCAGTAACATACCACCACTGCTTTCAACTGAACCATTGCTGCCTCATCACACCATCCATTTGCCCATCCAATCTTGCTTCCTTGCTTTTTTTATCAGGAACACAATCATGAAATGGAGGCCTAGACCACTGGCTTATCCGGTCTCCCTAACATTTTGTTTCCATCCCCTGGTATTCAAAACAAAGTCTGCACAGAAGAATATCCATCCTCAATACTTCTTAGCTATAAAATAGGAATACAAATGTATTGCCTTTGCTCAGTTCATATGAGAACCTTTGAATCTTTGAGTAAGAATTATGATCTACAGTACTTCAGTTTGTTAGAAGAAATATCCTTCTGGGTTCAGTTCCAAGTGGGGAAAAAGACACTGGAAACATGGAAGTTTCTTGGAAAGGTTTAATGGTGGACAGGACCACATGGCTGGGTGAAGAAAAAAGGCGATCACATGCTTCAAGATGTTGAGAGAAGAAAGAAAAAAGGGGCAAGATCAGGGGTGGGATTCAAATTTTTGAACAACCGGTTCTGTGGGTGTGGTTTAGTTGGTGGACATGGCTTGGTGGTCATGTGACCGGATGGACATGGCTTGGTGGTCATGTTATTGGCTGGGCATGGCCAACTCAATATCACTCACATCTCCTTGCCTGGCCTCTCATGACTGTGGGGATGCTGCAACAGTCGTAAGTGTGAAAAATGGTCATAAGCCACTTTTTTCAGTGCCAATGTAACTTTGAATGGTCACTCCACACAAGCAAAGTACCAGCAAAGGAGGGGAAAATAACTCCAGAGAAGTTCCTGAGACAGGAAGTCTAGTCCTTCCAAGAATGTAATAAAGGTTAATGGAGAGGCAGTTTCTGTAAGCAACACCAGAATGTTTCCTTCCTGCCTTCCTTACAGGATTAGTCCAGTAATTTCTTCTAACAACCGGTTCTCCGAACTGCTTAGAATGTTAACAACCGGTTCTAGCAAATAGGTGCGAACTGGTAGAATCCCACCCCTGGGCGAGATACTGAGGCTGCCTGAGTTTTATGCCCTCTATTGGGATTTGAATTTGAGCCTGTATTATGATTGGTTGTCAGACTCCCATGGGGCCATGCAGGGACAATTCTGTAGGCTGTCCTGAATCCCAGGCTTGGTTGAGCCTTGCTAGATGATGTAAATGTCAGGTTTCCAGGTGATAAAATACATTTTAAAAGAAAAGAGTAAAGTCCATCTTCCAAAACAATTTCTTTTATTTAGGAAAGCATCAAATTGGCAAAGTCCATCATAATTCCGGATCTGACATAACCTGGAACTACCCCACAATATTAGAAGTTAGGAACAACCTCCAAAAGTCACATTCTTCAATAGAAGTTATTCAATGTTGCCTGATGTCATAAATTTCTATTTCAAGGGGCCTAAGCATGGACAGCTCATTTTCCCACAGGAAGAAGAATCACCTAGCCTAAACAACTCTCTCTATCTCCATTCCTCCCCCCTTAGGATTGTAGCAAGCCCAAAACCCTTCCCCCATAACTGCCAAAGAGAAAGTAAGAAAAATAATGTATATTAAGCCTAACTAAAATGGCTACACATATGTCAATGTTGGGCTTGACGGTAATATTCCCAGATGCCATGTGGTGAGATGGGTAGAGGGCTCTTTTGTTATGTAGAATAGACTAGCTCAGGCCTTAATGGCGAAGGTTGACAAAAGTAGGGGGGCTGAGTTTCTGCCTTTCTGAGTTTCTACTTCTCTTTTAGGGGACGATATTCTGCCCTTTTTAATATATCCTAAAATATTTCATTTTTCTAGGAGAGGGGTGGGTGCTAACTTCCTACACATTGTAGCCTTGTGTTTGAAGGTATAGTATTAACAGGGTAGCTACTACAGCCCACAGTTATATGTGAATCCATCCATCCATATAAATATCTTGTTCCTGACATCTGTGCTTACATAGATTCCATGGGCTTGAGTCTGTTGAAACACACATTATCTAATTTGTTTGGACTCTTTGCTCGTTTTATGAGTCCGCTGACCTTTCTGTTACTTCCATATCTTTGTGACTTCCTGATCATCAACCTGAGTTTTCTAGCTCTGTATAAATAGCAATGTTTCTCAGCATGCAAGGCATATTTATCCTCTTGTTTAATAACATGCCTGCAGTCTTTTTAGGATGGAGGGAGATTGAAGTGGATTTCAAGTTTCCTTGTATACCCTGAGCCATTCTTTTCAAAAGCTTCAGGTCAAGAGATACCTTCACTATCTTCAGACAATTCATCCCATTCCAGCATATTGTTTTTTCTTCAAGTGTTATTTTATGTGGATTTTTGTGCATTCTGGTGACATCTGCTTTTGCTTATCTTCATAACTTGCAGTGCTCTGTTCTGCTCTGTCTGCCTGCTCCATTTCTGCCTGCTGTCAAATATTTGACTGCAAATTCCTCTGAAGAATGTGCTTTCTTCAGTGATTGTACTGTATTTATTGTAAGCTCACACTTAACATCCGTGTTCCAGTCTTCATGTCTTTAGATCTTCATCTTCTGCTTGATAGATTACCCTTATAAATTTTCTCTGAGCATTTCTTTGTCATTGTTTTCTCAGATTTATTCTGCCCATCATGTTTCTCCTTGGTATTCTATTTACAACAACGAATGGGCAAGTTGATTAAAGCATACTGCGTATAGTTCTTATGTACTTATAGCTGCATCATGTCCCCACCATTTAACATCTATGTTGCTCTGTTCGTAACGTGCCAATGGAACCATAAACAACTAAAGTAAGTCTTTCTTGTACATTACTATT
This sequence comes from Laticauda laticaudata, assembly GCA_004320025.1. Taxonomy (NCBI): domain Eukaryota; kingdom Metazoa; phylum Chordata; class Lepidosauria; order Squamata; family Elapidae; genus Laticauda; species Laticauda laticaudata. The sequence goes on from BHFT01044180.1 coordinate 47,677, forward strand.
GACTAGAAACTTGTCTGGTCACATGTAATCAAGGCAAGAAAAGTGCTTGCTATTTTTGTTTTGCTTATTACCTTGGTTTCATACAAAACCAGATTAATTCCCAGGAGGAGTATGTTTGCATCTATGGAAAGATACAATGGTTACTCACCAAGTCTCTGGAACGAGAAAAAAGGAAATATCTGGAATACTGCAGAAGCTTCATGTGAAGAAATTTCTGGCCAGATAAATTAGTCAGAGGTTTTACGTATATATTTGGTCTCGAATCTAAAACGTACTCTATTGGCATAAAGAAACGGCAGAAGGATACACATTATTATTTGGGAAATAGTTTCAAATCTATAAATAGCCGGTAAAATTGTTAGGTGGAACAGCCTATGTCAAATAGAAGCAGAGAAGACACTTGATATTGTAAATATCAATGTTTACAATATCTAATTTCTCATCAGGATATTTGAAAAGGAATAATAACTAACAGCAGTGGGACTAGGGAGCTATTTGATTTCTGACTCTTCTTTTATGAGCCTTTTGTTCATTTGTTTGTTTGTTTGTTTATTGAAATTATATTGCCACCTATTCGCACATGGCAACTCAAGGTGGCTTACAGAATATAAAATCTCATTTAAAACAATAAAACTAATAAAAAAGAATCAAATAAATTAATTTAATATAATACACATTATTATATTATTAACATAATATAATAATATAATTTACAATAAGAGGTAAGGTACATGGGAAATTGTCTTACATTAGAGTGTATAAGAAGCCATGTTGCTGTATTTATATGTTCATGGTTGGTGTAGTCTTATACAAGTATTATCTGGTTACAAATTTGGAAAGTTGAATCTAATCAGACACTTTTACCATATATTAATTGGTAATGTTAAAGATTTAATCAAGTTCATTGTGGTTATTAACCAACATAGGGTATGAAATACTAAACATCGTCCTTTTGATCTGAAGAAACCATGATTGTCCCTCAGACAAATTTTCTCTATTCTTCATTGTTATTCAGTAACCTAAGATCGGGGGAGGGGGGAGGAAGTATCTATGTTTAATTGATTTGCAGATTATGCTGCACAGGTAGTACGCATACTGCTTCTCTAGCTATTCTAATTTAAAGAAACAAAACCACGACCATCATTTCGCCATTGAGCAGTGATGGCGCAGTGGTTAGAATGCGCTATTGCAGGCTAACTCTGCCCAAAGCCAAGAATTCAGTCTTGACTGGCTCAAGGTTGACTCCTCCTTCCATCCTTCCATCCTTCCAAGGTCAGAAAAATGAGGACCCAGATTATTGGTGAGAATATGCCAACTCTACGAACCTCTTGGAGAGTGCTATAAAGCACCATAAAGCGATGTATATGTCTAAGTGCTATTGCTATTTAAATAATTTTAGGACTAATCCCCTTTCTTTATGCCTTAGTGCTTCTAATAATAGAAAATTTGTATTCTAAGAAGCCTTGTGTGGGATTTAGGCACTTGAAATAAGAGTTTGTCCACCTTGTGGTTGAGACACCTACCTAGTATTGTGTGGGCTTAGGCCACAGAACTCCTCCACGTATTGTAAAAAAACTTTATTGTGCAACATTAGTCTCTTCAACTGGTAAATAACCTGGAATTAGCCAGAGTGCAAAGTGGATAAAAATTGATGATTTTTTTTTAAAAAATAAATAAAATAAAATCAGATTATTTTTTTTATTTAAATTGGATTTTTTTATTTTTATCAAATTTGTTTTAATAAAATGCTTTTGGATTACAAATCTATCTAAAGGTGGTTTTCTATTTAAGATACATTAATAATTTAGTTTATTCAGCATGAAATGGAGCTTAGTTATGTAGCAAGAGGCTGTATAATCTGCAATATTGGGACTGCCGGTGAGTCAGCAGCAGGTCAGAGGAGGAGTCACTGCAGGACAGAGATGACAGTTGCTCTTTGAAAATTATTATTTCAATTGAATTGATTTAAATCAAGCCTTTTTACCAGTGATTTAAATCATGATTTAGATCGACTTGATTTAAATTAAACCCACCTTGTCACAGTGCTACAGTACTTTGGCCATTTGTTTTGTATAGTCTACAGATGAGGATATTCTGTCTTTTCCATCTCTCTCTCCCCAGCAAACATAAGAAATGTCAGAGGACCCCAATGAGGAAAAAATTCAGATGTGGATATAAATGTGGTCCCAAAGCCAAGTATGGCCCTAAATCTGATAACAAACCTCTTGTGTAAATTCATACATACGTACATACATACATACATACATACATACATACAAACATGCATGTGTGTGTGTGTGTAATTACATCATTGCTTTCTGAATATAGACAAACTTGAAGATCAAGTGTGCTTGACTCATGCTGATCAGTATTTGTAGAATATTGGAGTTATTCCAGCCCATACAGTACATAGTTATTCAATTACTCTCCTGGGAGTATCTGCAGAAGCCTAGCATTCTTTACAAAATGCATAGAGTTGCTATTATGTCTTATTCCAGATTTTCAACATGCTCAAAGGTGAAGAGATGAATAATATGCTGGGTTGCTCTCCTTCCCTCCCCCTAAAAACAATTCTAAAGCTAATGTCTTACTTTTCACAACTATGGTTATGGATTGAAAGATTTATCTGAAGCAGTGGTTCCTAAGAAGGAAGGTTTTCTTCTAAAATTGTAGCCGGATGTTAGCCAAGGCCTTTCTGACTCATTTTGAATCAAGATGCCATTTCCAACAGCTGTAGACTGTATCATAATTTCGGATAAAAAATGATTTTTGTTTTAGTAACCAGTAATATGTTAAATATGTCCAGTATCAACTGCTTAAGACTTCTTCATCTCTCTTTTTTTTTTTTTGTAGAATATCAGCAGCAAATATTCTCTGCATTTCTTAAAATTATAAGGAAACATCAAAGGTTTGAATCAAATTTTGTGGTGGTGGGGAATGTTGGCTGCTAAAAATGTGATCCACCTGTAGTTTCTTCTCCTGATCTACCATATTAATATCTAACAAAAGAAGTTATGCAACATTATTCAGTTTTCCAAAATTGTCTGGTTGGCCCAGTGGAGGGATTCAAAAATTTTTACCACCGGTTCTGTGGGCGTGACTTGGTGGGTACCCACCCCACAAACCTGCTTTCCAGCTCTGTTCTCCTGTGCAAGGCAACAAAAGAAGACCCAGCTGATCAGCTGGGACTCAGGTCGGAGAATAGATGGGGGCGGGGCCAGTCATAGGTGGGATTTGCCAGTTCTCCGAACCACTCAAAATTTCCGCTACTGGTTCTCCAGAACTGGTCAGAACCTGCTGAATACCCACCTCTGGTCTGGCCATTTATAAGAGTGGCCATAAATGAATAATATAGACAGAAAAGGCAGCCTCTTGTTTTCAGTGGCAGTCAGGCACTTCTCGTAAAACTTGTGTTCGGCCGTCGTATTATAGGGATGAATTCTTTCTACAAATGTTGAAGTTCATGTTAGACAGAGTGCGTAAGATTCCATTGATTGGAACAGTACACAGCTCTATTTTTATGGAGTAAAACAGCAGGATAACAAAATCTATTTAGTCTACCATTCTAGAGCAGCAATGCTAAAGGAATAAATGTGACATTGCAATTCAGTTTAGTTTAGTTTACTTTATTGTCATTGCACCTTGTACAATGATATCAAACACCATCTTCAGTGCATATCATGACCAATTGTCAACAGACAAACATCTTTGATGGCAACACATGCCATAATCAAATTGTATGAGTGTGTCTGTATCTGTACTCCAAACCTCCTTATCCAAAGTCATTCTTTTGGGTGGCCCTCTTTTAGCCCTCAGATCTGGGGTGGGATTCTAGTACTTCGCATCTATTCGCTAGAACTGGTCGTTAACATTTTAAGCAGTTCGGAAAACCGGTTGTTAGAAGAAATTACTGGCCTAATCCTGTAAGGAAGGCAGGAAGGAAACATTCTGGTGTTGCTTACAGAAACTGCCTCTCCGTTAACCCTTATTACATTCTTGGCAGGACGAGACTTCCTGTCTCTGGAACTTCTCTGGAATTATTTTCCCCTTCTTTGCTGGTACTTTGCTTGTGTGGAGTGACCATTCAAAGTTACAATGGCACTGAAAAAAGTGACTCATGACCATTTTTCACACTTACGACTGTTGCAGTATCCCCGCAGTCATGAAAGGCCAGGCGAGGAGATGCGTGCCTCGATGTGAGTGATATTGAGTTGGCCACGCCCAGCCAATAACATGACCAGTAAGCCATGGCCACCAACTTAGCCACGCCCACAGAACCAGTTGTTAAAAAAATTGAATCCCACCTCTGCCTCCGATGGATTGCAATGCATTCTTATAGTCCCAAGACAGCAGTGTTTATGATGGATGATGGGATTTAAGTTTCAAACATATAAAGGGCACAAAAGTTGGTTAAGGATTCTGAAAATGGATTAAACACTGAGACAGAAAAGGCTTTAATAGGATTCATTCTATATTTCATCATGTATATGTTCAAGGATACTTGGGGCTTTTGGAAAATATCACTGATATTGCTGTGGGACTTAAAGAATTAAAAAAAAACCAGATTGCTGGTTTGTGTGATCAATCCAGATGGATCTGTCGCTACAAGTCTGGGAAAAAAAACCCTAAATCTCTTGGACATTGTCTGGGTTTTCACTATCTGGCACTGCCTCTTTAAGTAAGTTAAATTCTCTTTTATTTTTTCAGTGTTTCACTGGTTTTATTCATTCTCCTTAATGATTTTTCATTCAAGAAGAAAGTAAAAACTGTAGCTCAGGGGTGTCAAACTCGATTTCTTTGAGGGCTGTATCAAGGTTGTGTTTGACATCGGGGAGGGCATGGCCAGGGGGTTTGGCCAGCTCAATGTCACTCGTGTCAGTGCCTATGGTGGCCTGAGCACTCTGCCAGTGAAAATGGGCTCCCAACCTCCATTTTCGGCTGCGACAGCCTCCTGCAACCCTCTGCTAGTGAAAACGGAGCTTGGTAGCCCATTTTTGCTGCCAGAGGCACTGCGGGCTGGTCCTTCACTGTTTCCAGGGTGGCCCCATGAGCCAGATCTAAGCACCCATGGACCGAATATGGCCCACAGGTCTTGAGTTTGACACCCCTGCCCTAGCTAATCTATACTATTATTGTAGCCTCCCTCTGTACTCTGCTATTCCCCGGGACTTCGAGACAACTCTAAAGCTGAGTTCTATTAGAGACAAAGTTAGATGTTGTGGACAATTTTTAATGGTGTGTTCTGACTTGGAGACTCTTTATCCTTCCATATTCAGTCTTGGTTGTGCAGTATCATGTTAAGCTTTCCGTTTGTATCCTATCAAGGCTTTACCCACTATGTTCCTAGATGGGAGCTACATTCATACATCCCATTCACTGACAGATGCCATCTTTGTGGTCAGAATGAAGCAGGGACCCTAATTCATCGAACATTAGAATAATAAGGTTGAAAGGGTCCTTGAAGGTCTTCTAGTCCATCCCCCTGCTCAAGCAGGAGACTATATACTGCAATGATTTTCTAGAGAAAGTATAAAAGTCCTCCTCTTGAGAAAAGGACTTCATGAAATAGTTGTTCTACTCTACTGTACTCTACACCAGTGGTTTTTAACTTGGGTGATATTGCCTCCCAGGGGCCAATTTCATTTTTGATGGAACAAGAAGGGGCGACACGGGGGCAAAGGAACAGAAGGGGGGTGATGGAGCGAGAAGTTTGGGGGACACTTTTGAGACTTTTTTCATAAAGTGAACCGCTGTATATCTGTCATACAAAAACATCAGATCGCTCGCTATTGGTTTTAAAAATGTTCCTCCAGCTAGCTTCAGTACAGAACGCCATACATATGTGAATATGCATCACTCATCTTCATGCGCATTGCACAGCAGCCTCTATCACTCTACTCATTAAATTTGTCTCTCTGATTTTTGTTGCTTTCCTTCTGTTAAAAATTTTCTTTGAGTCTTTTTAACTCTTTTTACAGTGTGCATGAATATATATTTTCCTCAAATCTTAATTTAGTTTCAGAGTTTTCGTCTTGAAATTCTGAGTTCCTGCACTGAGGTTTGCTCTTATGCCCTTTTTATATTTCTTTTTGCGTCTTAAAATTCACTTGTAATTAAATCATTAAATGTTACTGTTTTTTTCAGGCATTTCATTTCCTTGCAGTTGAATTTTGTTTTCAGTGGTCATTGCATTGAAGTGTCTTGAATAGATAAGATAATAATGAAATACATGTATCACGAAGTTTGGGAGTAAAGTGATGGGTGGCATCAGAATTTTTCACACAGTTGAGATATGGGAAAAAGACTGGAAATAAATTATTTGCATCGATATGTCCTGATGACAATTTTAAAGAAAACAAAAAACGTGTTTGCAAAAATTAAAGAATTATTTCCCTGTATTGTGATTGAGGAGTTATGTTGAGGGAGGGGGCTGATGATAACTTCCTCAATGGCTCAAGGGGGCGATTCTTTTAAAAAGGATAAGAACCACTGCTCTACACTATGCTACTCAATGGTGCCATTCTATCGGTTCAGCCCGGTTCTGGCGTACCGGTCGCGCAAAGATCCAGTTCTCTCTGACACTCTGCTGATGGGCCCACCTGCCCACCCGGGCTGCCCTACTGACTTTTATGCCTTGCTTTTGAAGTGCAGCTGCTTTGCACGGCACAGCAGATTGCTGTGCATGAGCTGCTTGAAGCGACAGGGAGAGTGCAAGATTGCAGGAGGCAAGTTGGAAAGCCTCTGCGCATGTGCCAAGTGCGCGTTTGGCATGCACGCACAAAGCATGTTTGCATGTGCAAAGCACACACTCCAAGCCACACCCACCAAATCGGTGATAAACGTTCTTTGCAACCCACCACTGATGCTACTCTACTCTGCTCTATTCTACTCTCCTCTATGTTTTATTTACTTAACCCCTTTTTCTTCTTAAGTCTTAACTATTTTAAGTTTTATTCATAATAATAACAACAGGTTTGTGTATTTTATTTTTCTGCTCCCTGACCCAAAAGTCTTTCAAAAGATTTGATTTGATTTGATTTTTTAAAAAAATAGAGATATACTAAGCATATATATTCAAGGACAATTTTATGCAGCTTGTGGACAATACATAGAGGGCTGAAGTGAGATGTTAAGTGAAAATTTTCTGACTCTTGAAGTCATTTCTGATGCTTCCATTTGTGTCTATCACATTGCTTTCCAAAACCTTATTTAGAACAATCAAATTACATTCTAAAATCCTTTTTTTTTTAATTTCAAAACATTCGTGTACACTGCTGCTGCTATTATTATCAAACAATGAATTGGACAAAATAAAATAAAAATGGATTAAATTATTCCTATTTCAGTACTTACTATTCAGCCACAACACTAGTCTGTCTTCTACTGTAGCATTTGAATTTCCTGAGGTCTTCTTACCCCATTAAACATCTCCAGTGAAGAATATATTCGTTTCCCAGTTACCAATTGTTGAATTTCCAGCAGCATAACCATCTTTATACGGACATCTGCCACAGATTCAATGAAGGATTTTTTAAGGACTTTATAGATTTTTCTCTCTGTGTGTATGTACATGCACACAGATGCCTTTGAATGTTGATTCATGGCGATTGCCTGAACTAATCCCTGCAGTTTTTTTGGTAACACTTTCACAAGTGACTTTGCCTTCCTCCTTGGGTTAAGAGACAGTGACTGGCCCAAGGTCATCCAGTTGGATTTGGACTCCTGGACTCCTGATTTCTAGTCTGGTAGCTTATCCACTACACTACACCTTAAAATAAGATTCCCACTTTCAGAATGTCCTTCAATAAAAATTCCAGACCCTTCCTTCATTTTCTGCTCTGAGTTTCTCATTAAACTCAAATTTATCTCATTAAAATCTCATTAAAATCAAATAAATGCTAAGGTGGTTTTTTTTTGGGGGGGGGGGCAGGAAGGACACTTCTCTTTAGAGAAATCAACAGACTTTCTCCCGGTTTGTGTATAAGATTCTTTTACGGATCTTTCTGTGAAGAAATTAAACTGAACTCTGAGTGAACCAAGAAGTCTTTACTTTAGAGTTCAAAAAAGTTCAATTCACTTTGATTTGTTTTTCTTTAATTTCATCTGCATCTTGCTTCCAGGTGTTAAGCCAATTGGAATAAATCTGTAGTTATATGAGACAGAGGAACTTTTATAGTATTTTGGATTAGTTCAAAGTAGAAGTATTTACAGCAGAATCTTCATTTTTGGTCTGCCTCTCATCCCTTTGTAGAAATACCATGTTTTAACAAAACCCAGAAAATAACTTTTTCAGATTTTGTTCTTTGAAAATTAGCTGTCTCTTTAAAAGTGATTAGGCCAAACAAAACTTTCTAGAAATAAAATATTATAAGGTTGCAATGGTTGTGAATACTTATTCTTTTCTTATTATCAGATATAAGAAGGGACAACAAATATGTTTAATAATGAGTTGTATATCCTTACCTCCAGCACATAATTCTTGCAATTTCAGATTGGTTCAATCTTTTAGCTTAAATGAAAAAATAATGTTACACCTCTTGAGTCAAGCATGATCCACCATTGCTGATGACCTTGGCATTTGTTTGATTCTTTAGTGTAGCATTACACAAGTTTTTGCAATCCTTTTCTGTTTCTTCACTGAAATAGTATTCCACCTAGTAGTGGAAGTTCGGTCCGGTACAGCCAAACTGGTAACTCCAGCTATCATCTGTGAGCAAACCAGTTTGCTCCGATGATCAGCTGCTGGGCCCTTCCACTCGCCACGGTTCTTTTCTGACCTTTATTTCCTGCTTTTCAACCCCAGCTGTTCTGTGCAGCATAGCCAATTGCCGTGCATCAGCTGTTTTACACACAGGGCTTGCAGCAGAAGGTGAGTTGCAAACGCTGCAGGTGTGCAAAACGTGCATGTGCACACAAAGCGCACACTCACAGTGAAGGGCTAGGGAATTTTTTTGAAACCCACCCGCTGATTCCATCCACAGAAATAAACATTATGCCCACTTCCCCAAATGCATCTGCTTTTATTCCAAACAGTCTTGGATTTAACAGAGAAATAAATTGTTTAGGAGAGTGTTTGAAGATAAGAATGATTTGGGCACTAGCTAAATTAAATTGATGATAGATAGATAGATAGATAGATAGATAGATAGATAGATAGATAGATAGATAGATAGATAGATAGATAGGCAGGCAGGCAGGCAGGCAGGCAGGCAGGCAGGCAGATTTCTCTGCAATTATACAGTGGAGAGAACTTTTTTTTCGAAAAACTACTTTGTTATGGTAAACTTGGATCAGAAAGTTTCCCTTATCCAAAAGTTGTATACAGTAGTTTAGATACCCCAGTTAACTGTATGTTTCAATGATTCCATAAGTAATCAGTAACTAATGTGGTCCAAAGCTAAACACAGCATTGTTTCCCAAATATGAAGACATGGTTACTAATAGATCTAAAGCAAGAAAACAAAGAATATGGCAGGTGCAGATGTCTGGATCTTGTTTCATTCAGTATTTTGTAACATCTTCTTTGGCAAAATATAACAGCTTCCAAACAGCAAGTTAAAAGTCATTCTATTCTGTTCTGGCTTTTTCTCTTTTTGTTTGTTTTTGCCATTTTCTTCTCATCTTTCTTGGAGAACTCTTACAGTCCAGAAATATTCTTATACTTTCTTCCTTCCTTGCTCTGCATGTTTGAAATTGACAGACAGACAGGTTTCAGTAATGGAGCATCACATAACTCCTCAAAAAATGCTTCAATGCCCCTTAAAAGTTGAATTAAAAAAATAAATAAGTGGCTAAAGGAAGATACATATTCACCATACCTTAGATCAGGGGTCTTCAAACTTGATAGCTTTAAGAGTTATGGGTTTCAACTCCCAGAATTCCACTTCCAGTCATGTTAGCTCAGGAATTCTGGAAGTTGAAGTCCACAAGTCTTAAACTTGCCAAGTCTGAAGACTCTTGCAGTAGGCTTTCTTATTTGTTGATGTAGGCTTAATAATCTTGTAGCTGTTGATTGGTACAATGTCCTGGAAATGTCCCCAATCTTTGGTGAATACTGAAAGGAATATTTTTGCAAATATTTGATCAAAGGAAAAGGAACCTGAATTCTGAAAGTTGGCAGAAAATATATAGTTGCTTTTAAAATGACTTTCCTTCCTTCCTTCCTTCCTTCCTTCCTTCCTTCCTTCCTTCCTTCTCTCCTGTCCTCAACAATGTAATAAACAAGGACTACAAAAATACTGTTCAATTCCAGTATTTTTACTCACTAGAAAAAGGCACATTTAAAAGTTTGACCCTTATTGAATTTCCACACTTACAAATGAATTGTTGGTACAAAATACCACTGTAGCATTTAAATTATAAAGGTATAATGGAACATATAGCTTGCATTTTTCCCTTTCAACGTGCATGAGTGAGAGCTGATCCTTTTTTGGATGCAGCTTGTACATGTTCGCTTTGGTGTCAGTGAAATTGTTTACATAAGGATTTATTACATAAGCAATAACCATGTATTTTGTTGATATGGATCCATGCGTGCTATTGCTGAATGAACTTTGAAATGAAAAACATTACATCAATATTTTATCTCTGACTATTAGAAAAGGCAGATCAAAGCACAAGCACATCAGAGTTGGTTGGAGACAGTAGATTTCCGTCTATGAACAAAAGGTCCAATGTCTTGGGTTTCTTTTGAGGTTCCTTTGTTTCTTGTCACTCCGTTTCACAATGGGCTGTTCAGTTCTGACAGTGCATCTATTGAATCCAGCATAATGATCAATTTGTGTAGTGTGGCAGCTGTAGTTTCATAACAGGAACAATAGAACTGCCATTATGGCCACCATTATAAGGGTGGTGCTGAACCTTCGGTTTAAAAATAATCTGTAAAGCTTTTCTTGCTAAACCCTGTGGGTATAATTAACCAGGCTTAATCCAGGGGGAAAAATTATGACTTTGCACTCTGCTTTTCCATGGTCAGAAATGTGAGTCATCTTTACCTTAAAAAAGAAGCATCCCTGAACTTTATTTAGTTCTCCAAGGAACATCTAATTGTTTGGTTTCTTTAAAACATAATGTTCCTGGAAAAAAACAGAAAAATTATTGGCAATCCCCAAGGTCTTTAAAATATGATTTGGAAACAGTGTTCACGATCTCAACATCATTTCCTGAGCCAATGTCACCAAAAATCATTGGTCTGTCCACAGATGCAGCTCAGGAATAAGCTTTAGCATACTAGCTGCAGTCTGTATGTAAATATTATCATATTCTGAAAACCAGTATAATAAGGAGCAGGAAAATATTTATTTGAGGCACGAGATAATGATAGGTGTTTTTTTTTAATTTATATGGAGGAGGTTGTTTGTTTTGCTAATTTGTGTAGCTAAATATTGTGCATGGTTGTACAGCATTACATTCCACGCACCCAAGCTACTTCCTGTCTTGCCCACTGATAGAAGAAGGAAATTAGTCTTGGTAAATATTGACTATATTGACTATGAGGCAGAAAACGTGGGCGAAATCCTCCGGGGTTCAGGAAAAACACCATGAAAAGTCCCAATATAGTATTGATTTCCTCTTTCCCGCCTTTCAATCATTTTATTGCATGTTTTCTAACTCTGTGTACAAGACTTCAACAATTAGTGGTTTCACAATTTTAAAAAAAACTCATCAGAACATTTTGTGACAGTAGTACATCTGTTAACGGTAGTTGCATACTGTTGTTATACCATGCAGATCAGATAAGGGATTATGTCTATATTTCAGATGTGATTTAATGTTCATTTATATTTAACCTAAATTAAATTAACCAAGTACAGTTCATTATGGTCTGTGCAATTCCTTGGAAAGAAATACCTCGGAAAGCAACACCCATGTGAAGGATCTCTTTTCACATTGTTAGAACAACTGTGAATTTGTCTTGACTTCTCTGGCTGCTTCACATAGGTGCACATACCACCTTTATTTCAAGATGGCTGGCAGCCAATTCCAAAGCAGGTCAACAAACCCAGAAAAAAGACACAACTGCTTTTAAAGAGATGCACCTAATCCAAAAACCTCTTCCATGGGATTTACACAACTCTACTGTTTTATTCCCTTTATATACATATATAAAAGCAAAATACCACTCACACATCATCACAAAATCTTCAGAACCATAAAGCCTACAAACTTGAAATTTGGCACGTATATTCCTCTTGGCTTCTAGGTGCTCACTAAGAAAGGATTTTTGGAAATGACCATCAGAGCATTAGTATTTCCTATATTATTATTCACATGCTCTGATGCTAAGGAGTTTTACTCACCCTCCTCACCTGAAAAGAAATATGTTCCAAATGCAAAACACAAGCAAAGGAGTGGAGTTTCAGTTTCAGTTTTAGTTTCACAGCAGCAATCAGTTTCAGTACAGAACAGTTGAGCTAAGCCACACCCAGGCTCCTTGCTGTTTTCTTGCTCACCCAGCAAAGACTCTTTCAGTTTCCAAACAGCCCTCAACTCTCTAACACACTGACAGGACACTAACCAGATGAATACCGATGGATGCTTGTAGGCAGAGGCAGAATTTTTTTTCCTTATTTTCCTCCCCAAAAGCTAAGTCTGACCACATAGTTACGTAGCAAAGCACGAGTATCCACCTAGTGTGTGTGTATTGTGTGTGTGTGTGTTGTGTGTGTGTATTTCTACTATCACATTAAAAATCTTTCTTGGTGGAAATTTTGGGAAGAACCTCGGGGGGCTTTTAAAGCATGGAAGAATATTCAATTTGCACATAGCTTGTAAAAATAATAGGATTGTTTTATACTTTGGGGTCTATAGAAAAAAAAATCCCAATGGTTGGGTTAGCATTTCTGAGAGCCACTCAATGTCAGCATTCCACTTTAAGGTTCACTGAGGTTAGAGATGTTCAAATAGATGAAGCCTGTTTCAGAGTTATACGCTCCACAGAAAACTGGGCACTGCGTAAGGCTTTTTTGAGAGAATTCACTGATTCCAAGCCAGGCTTTATTAGAAATTCATTTCTCAGATGATGTGGTGACTTGCCGTGCAGGGATAAAAGGCCACAATGAAAAGCCTTACTGTTCTCAAGATGTGCTTTGATTCCTGACATTATCAAGCAGGAACGAAATAGCAAAAATAGCTGCTCAGAGAATAAGACATCAGTTTTCCTTCTTTTCCCTAGGGAAAAAAATTGTATTGGAAGAAATATGGCTGGTTGTGTAAGCAAACTTTCAAGAACGCTACAAACAAGGGGGGGAAATGTATTGTCCATTCTAAGATATTTCATGGAGACACAAACACATCCTAATGAGTAACCGATAGTAGTTATTTGGATTTAATTGTAGATTATATTTAAATGGAAGAAAATTTAGGCACCTTTTTATTTGGTGGGCTCTTTTGTTCTAGATCAGGGGTGTCAAACTCACATCATCACGGAGGCATCACATGACATAGCGTGATTTTTCCCCCCCTTTGCTAAACTGGGCATGGGTGTGGCCAGTGCATGACGCATCCAGACCATGGGCCGGGAATTTGATAGCCCTGTTTTATCTAGACCATCCTTCCCAAAACTTTAACTGGTCTACATTCATACAATTACATGTCTGGAGGCCCACATGTTGAAAATTGTTGGACAAAGATGGATTAAAAAAATAAAAATATTTTTATTTATATGTTTCATGCTTCCTTACATTTTTCAAAATGCAATTATTTTAAAAGGTTGGTGATGAGCAAAGTTTTAAGCATCCAGTCCCATTTCATTCCTCAGCTTAAGCAAGTGGTGGGATTCAATTTTTTTTTTTACTACTGGTTCTGTGGATGTGGCTTGGTGGGTGTGGTGTGGTGTGGTGGGCGTGGCAGGAAAAGGATACTGCAAAATCTCCATTCCCTCCCCACTCCTGCGGGAAGGATACTGTAAAATCCCATTCCCGTCCCACCCCACTAACCTGCTTTCCAGCTCCTTTCTCCTGTGCAGGGCAACCAAAGAATACCCAGCCAATCAGCTGGGGCTCAGGAGGTGGAGAATAGATGGGGGCGGGGCCAGTCAGAGGTGGTATTCGCCAGTTCTCTGAACTATTCAAGATTTCCGCTACCGGTTCTCCAGAACTGGTCAGAACCTGCTGAATGCCACCTCTGGCTTAAGCCTTCCTAGCTGTGCTACTGGAGACTTTAGGATTGTTTTCCTTAAGTGTTGAAAGCACAGTCCTGTGCCACTGGGTGACTTGTATTTTTTTCTTTTACCAAAAAAGTCAAAGATAATCAAAAATTTCTCTCCTGGGACCTTCTGCTTCAACATATTCCAGGTCTATATTGTTCTCCAAGGGTAAGATCTCTACGAATCTTATTTTTAGGGGGCCCCTTTTCTCCATTCGATCTGCTTATCCTTCCATATCCTGGTCTTTGATGTCCATATCAGTGGGCTGGGAGGCTTTACGTTCTTTCTCCTCCAGCTTACAGTAATTAAGTTTGTGAGGTCAATATGGCATGCATGGCAGATTCTAGAGAGGCACCAGTAAATCAGTCCGAAAGGTCTATATACATACCTTTCAAGTCATTGTTTATACTTCCTGTCTAGAAATCAGATCTCAGTCAAGACTGTATTGGTTTTTGAAGATGTTGACAGTCCCTTCAGGGGGGGGGGACAGAAGATCCCTCAACAAAAGCTCTAAGATCTCTTGTACACCCCCAGTTGCTTTTTGAAATAGGAATCAATTTATTACAAAGAAGAAAAATGCCTCATTAGAGAAAGGGATATTTCATTTCCATACAGTGATATAAGATGGCTGTCAACATCAAATGACCATGGGTAATTGTCTGCTCAGTGACCTTAAGCAAAGGTCTGTACTACGTATTTTTCTTCTTTTAATTGGTTAAGCAAATATGCAAACCAGCACAAGCAGTGGTGGGATTCAAACATTTTTACTACCAGTTCTGTGAGTATGGTCTGGTAGATGTGGGGTGGCTTGGTGGGCATGGTAGGGGAAGGATACTGCAAAATCCCATTCCCTCCCCACCCCACTAACCTGCTTTCCAGCTCCGTTCTCCTGTGCTGGGCAACCAAAGAAGACTCAGCCAATCAGCTGGGGCTTGGGAGGCGGAGAATAGATGGGGGTGGGGCCAGTCACAGATGGTATTTGCAGTTCTCCAAACTACTGAAAATTTCTGCTACCGGTTCTCCAGAACTGGTCAGAACCTGCTGAATACCACCTTTGCAAACTACCAAGGGAGTAGTGAAGTAGTTGAAGCAGAGACATATGCCAAATCAACTCTAAAATCCTGTCTTGCTGCTAATTATGTGAAAGATTTGCTTAAAGATCTGGAGAGCAGACAGTGCAAAATGGTAGGTCAAATTACCTTTCTTTGTTGGCAGTTCTGTCGTCTCAGAATAGCTGTAGCACATAGACTTATATACCACTCCATAGTGCTTTACAAACACTTTCTGAGTGGTTTACACTGTCAGCCTATTGCTCCCTGCAATCTGGGTCCCCATTTTACTGACCTCATCTTACTTATCTGAGTCAGCCTTAAGCCTATCAAGGATCGAACTCCAGGCTGCGGGCAGAGTTAGCCTGCAATACTGCATTCTAATCACTGCACCACCAGGACTCCAAGGCCCACGATTCTGGGGAGAAAACACATTTTACAGTGCAATTTGACTTGATCCAAAAAGACTGGGAAAGATCAAAAGTCCTGGAAAGCAAAAACTCGTGCTCAGGGATGGGATTCTACCAGTTCGGACCAGTTCTATAGAACCGGTTGTTATGATTCTGCGCAGTTCGGAGAACTGGAAAATTGTGCCCCTGCCTGGCCCTGCCCCTCTCCAGCTGCCCCTCCCCACCCAGTCAGTCCTTATCACGCATGCATGACATCGCACACATGCATCACATTGCTGACTGTATTGTACCCTACCCAGTCATTCCTTAAGGTATTTCTTCTTTTCCCTTACAACGACCAACTATTCCGACGATCAGCTATGCCAGGATCCCCTTCGCGGTCTTACTGCTTTGCCCAGGAGGCTTCCCTGAGGCCCAGGAGGCAAAAAGGGGCACAGGGCGGTGCTGCAAAAAAAAAACAAAAGACACACCCATCCAATCACATGGCCACACCCACCTAGCTACGCCCACCTAGCCATGGCCGCGGAACTGGTTGTTAAAAAAATTTGAATCCCACCCCTGCACAAAACCGCCCAGCACCAATGGCATTATCTTCTACACATCTGTACTCAGAATTATCTGTCAGAGAAGCTTCAAGAGTACTTCTATTTTTCCAAAGAGCAATGATGAAAGGGCACATCACCGCTAAAAGGCATGTTTGATTCAGGCACTGATGTCAGGAAGTAAACATAGCAGGGAACAAAAAGAGCCTCAGGTTTATTTGCCTATGGTCCTAGCACACGGACACCATGCTAAACCAATGCAATTATGGGAACTGAAGTCCACCTCATCTGAAAAGTACAGTGTTGGTCAAGATCCTTCTATATACAAGTGGTCTACAACTGTCCCAAATGTGCTTTTTCAAAAGGCAATTGGACTTTCATGTTTTTTCGATGAAGATGTTTCGCTTCTCATCCAAGGAACTTCTTCAGCTCTGACTGGATGGTGGGGAACTGAAGGTTTTATAGAATAGGATAGAATAGAGGAGAGGAGAATAGAATAGAATAGAATAGAATAGAATAGAATAGAATAGAATAGAATAGAATAGAATAGAACAGAAACCTTTATTGGCCAAGTGTGATTGGGCACACAAGGAATTTGTCTTGGTGCAAATGCTCTCAGTGCACATAAAAGAAAAGAGACATTCGTCAAGAGTCAAGAATCATCAGGTACAACACTTAATGACAGTCATAGGGTACAATAAGCAATCAAATCATACTAGGAAACAATAAATTGTGAGGATACAAGTGACAAAGTTACAGTCATACAGTCACAAGTGAGAGGGGATGGGTGATAAGGAGTGATGAGAAGATTAATAGTAATAGTAGTGCAGACTTTGCAAATAGTTGGACAGTGTTGAGGGAATTATTTGTTTAGCAGAGTGATGGCATTTGAGGAATGTCCTTGTGTCTAGTTGTTCTGGTGTGCAGTGCTCTATAGCGTTGTTCTGAAGGAAGGAGTTGAAAATTTATGTCTGGGATGTGAGGGGTAGATATTTTCACAGCCCTCTTTTTTGTCTCATGTAGTAAACAGGCCCTCAGTGGAAGGCAGGTTGGTAGTAATTGTTTTATATGGAGCTTCACATGCATGCATGAGTGCCTGTTACTCACACAAATGGAGCTGTGTCACTCATGCACCTTCCCTCTCACACAGTACCATTTCCTCTCCCCCCTTGCCACCAGTCCGCAAAGCCAGAAACCACTGGTCTATGACTTAGGATTATAATTGGGAACAGAAGTTCCATCATTAAGCAAGTGAATTATGCTGAATGTGACGACCTTTTCTGCCACGGGTGTGAAGTAAATCATGTCATTTGGTAAGTGAATCAACTGGACATTAAGTAAATCCAGCTACCCCCATTGACTTTGTTTGCCAAAAGACACCTGGAAAGGCCACAAATGCGGATCATGTGAGACTCTGGAACTGTTGTAAATATGAGCTGCCAGTCAAGTGGCCCAAATTTTGATCACCTGACCGTTAAGATGCTACAATGGTCATAACTTTAAGAAGCAGTCATAAGCCACTTTTTCAGTGCTGTGGTAACTTTGAATGCACGATAAATGAACGGTTGAAAACCAAGGTGTAGCTAGCTGCATACCATCATATACAGATAAAGGCTCACATGAATTCCATTGGCATGATCCAAATTGGAAGGTCTTCATGTAAGACTCATTTTGTATTCAGTGGGGAGGTCTCCCTCATGAGCCTTATGCTTGCAATTTTGCCTCCAGTATTTCCATTCCATGTGTGAATTATTTTTAGAAGCTCTCTTGAAGCAAAAGTCTTTCTCTCTCTCTCCCAAACTCCACCAGAAATGAGTCTTTGGGACTCTGCAAGGCAGGGGTGGGATTCTACCAGCTCGCACCTATTCGCTAGAACCGGTTGTTAACACTTTAAGCAGTTCGGAGAACCGGTTGTTAGAAGAAATGACTGGCCTAATCCTGTAAGGAAGGCAGGAAAGAAACATTCTG
>BHFT01044182.1:0-67366 GCA_004320025.1 Laticauda laticaudata
CGCCGGGGGGGGCCCAATGGGAAGAATGTGAGACGGTCCTTCTTGGGGGGGTGTCTTTTCCCACGCTCCGGGGTTTGGGGTGGGCGGTGGGGAAAAGCCCAACACCCTCCCCATTGAACGGGAACTCCCCGACTTTCGCAAACTCCCACGAGTTCTTAAAAAAGCGACCTCGAGAGGGCGCCCATTCTCGTAGGGCGCATGGTCGGGGAGGCGCGGGCTGAGCCCCCCGAGCGTGGGAGAGAGAAAAAGTTGGCCACTTGCTTTGGCAAAGGTCCGTTTTCGGACAGGTGAGCGGGGTACCGTCCAGCGGCTGGAGGCGCGAGAACGTGCGCAAAAAGCGCGCAAAAGGAGAAACCGAGCCGGGCAGGGGAGTTTGGAAGCGAAGGGACTGGGAAAAGTCGCGGGACTCGCAGAGAGGCATTGTTTCCTACCAGGGGTGCTTCCCCGACTTACGACCGAATTGAGCCCCCCCCCCAACATTCTGCCTGTTAATGTGAGACGCTCTGTTAAGCCAGTCCTTGTGGCCCCGTTTTACCACTTCTTACTTTTTAAATAATAAATTCGTATTTGAATAACACCCTGAAAGCAATGTGAACAGCAGTGCGATTTTCTTCGGCCATCTATTTTACCATACAAGCTATGAGAATACACTATAACAGTTTGGTTCCTTTTTCCCTTAGTATGTGCTAGCTGCCTATATATTCTATTTTCATTTATCTACATCTCACGAATTATATACATATTTACAAACCATCTTTTTATACTCGTGCATTTTCATAGTCACCTCATATTTGCCATTATATTCCATTCATTTTGGTCTACAAAAACTTTTTTTTTAACTTTCATTCCTAGTGAAGCCATCAACCCTTTCTTTTTTTCCTTGACTCTAGCCATTGCATACATTTTACTAGACTTCACTAATAACTCTGTCTCGCCCTTACTTTGATTTCTAAAGTTAAGGTCTGTCCATCTCTGCACAGAACTAATAGTTTCCTTTTTATTTTCACTTTCTGTAGGGGTAATCTTGCCATTCTTCCAGTTTTGGGGCATACATCAATCTTGCAAGGCTGTTATTATATGTATATGTATCATTAAATATATTGTTCCTTTACTGTATTTCTCATTAATAATTCCCAGTAAGAACGTTTCTGGTCTGAGCTCCACTTTCTGGTTAACCATCTCTTCTATCCAAACCTTTATTTTCCACCAGCATTATTTTTGCTTTTATACATTTCCACCACATATGATAATAGGTCCCTATCTCATCCATTTTATGACTTTTCTTGCTGTACTTTGTTAACTAAATCTGGCTTCCCATTACTTATTGGAAGGTCCCAAAAGATGACCACGAGACTCCAGGACATTGCAATTGTCATAAATATGAACCAGTTGTAATGAGATGAATATCAGTGTTTATGACCAACTGAATAGATTAATTGTTCTTTTTGAAATTATAAATGATTTTTATGTAATTGAAGGGGGAATACTATGCGGAATCTGACCTAAAAGGATATATGTTATGTAATTGTTAGGAGATTATTATTATTATTAATCCTTTAGGCAATAATGAATAGTTAAATGAATATTGGGATTTAAAGGGGAGGCAATTAAAGAATATATAAGCTATAGGGGGTGGCACACTCAAATTAGTAATTGTGGAGGGAAATCTCAAAAATTTCTGAATTGAATTAGAATTTGTGAAATGATGAAATAAGAATATGCGATGAAATTGCAAACCTGACAGATAAAAGTATAAAAGGATAATAAATATGAAGGTATGCGAGTTATTTAAGATTTAAGCTGGAGAAAAGTATTTGGGGGAAAAAATAGAAAGTATGTAAAGTATTGGTAAGTTATGAAACTAAATGTGAAAGATGAGTATGTAATTATCCTCCTGGTTGTATGGAAATATGAAAAGCTGGAATCATGCTGTTCACTAAAAAGAGATGTTTTTAAAATTGAAATAAAATTGTATTAAAAAATATGAACCAGTTGCCAAAGCATCCAAATTTTGATCACATGACCGTAGGGATTGCTTGCAGTGGTTGTAAGTGTGAAAAAACGGTCATAAGTCCCTTTTTTCAGTGACGTCACTTCAATCACTAAATGAACTGCTGTAAGTCAAAGACTACCTGTATATGTGTTTCATACTTCCATATTTTTCAGGGTTTTTTATGTGCAGGTAAAGCGATTCTGGCATATGCATTTTGGATGAATCCATTGTCTGCAGCCTGTTAATCGTGGTTTCTGATCCTAGCTGGATAACAGATAATCAGAGTGGGAAGGGACCTTATAGGTCATCTAGTCCAACCCCCTGCCCAAGCAGGGGACCCTATGCCACTTCTGGCAGGTGGCAGTCCAGTCTCTTCTTGAAACACAAACACAAGCAATGGAACATAATGACACCAGAGTCTTAGATGTTAAAAAAGCTGATTTTAATAAGCTCAGAGAGAACTTGGGAAAAATTCCATGGATGGAAATCCTAAAGGGGAAAACAACTCAAGAATCTTGGGAAACTCTGAAAAGTGCGATCATAGAAGCCATTCTGATGTGTTCCACAAACTCAGCATTCCCAGCAAACGTGGCCATGGTTCAATGGGTGAACTTGCCCAGATTTATTTATTAAGTGTATTTTCATGCCGCCGCAATCAAAAAAGTTCTCAGCCGAGAAGAACTCGTGCTCAAAACATCCGCAGTAAAAAAATGAAATAACTCGTATAGGATTTGACTTTGTTGAACAAGTGGAATGGGGTAGGCTGGGTTCATGCCAACAGCCACAATCCCCATCATGGTTTGAGTTTGTGCAACCCTCTTAAAAGGAAAAATTGGTGTGTGGTGTGCAAAACTCGGCAGAGGCAGTGTCCTCCTTGCTTGGAGATGGTGGTAGAAATTGATCCTGAATTTCTCTTAATTCTGTCCCGGGTTAGAAAGCTGTAGGAAGATGGAGGACTCCTGCAGTTTCAGCTCTGATGCTTTTGTTCAGAGGTCTCCAAACTTGACAACTTTAAGACTTGTGGACTTCAATTCCCAGAATTCTAGGAGTTGAAGTCCACAAGTCTTAAAGTTGCCAAGTTTTGGGACCCCTGCTTTAGTTGGTTGTAAAACTCACAAGGAAGCTGCCACTTTTTTAAAAAATTCTGCTTGAATTTTCTGCTTCACTTTTTTTGAATTTCTGCTTCACTTTTTTTGAATTCTGCTCTCATATTTGTCAACAAGAGTTCAAGGAATGCCATGGGTACCTCCTGGTCCAAACTGGCCTCATTTTGCTGGCATTTCAGCCAGTGGTGAGGGGCCTTCCTTACAAAAGAAACTTCTTCAGTTTTTACTTCTGAGGCTTGCAGATTTTGTGGACATCGGATGGCCCGGCAAGTTGTCTTCCTTCTGGCCTTAGGTTGCAGAGTCTCCTTCTGGATTACAGCCCCATCGGTCTGCTTTGCCCCTTAGCCACTGCTGCTCAGCCTGACTGTGATGACCCGGAGTGTGGCACAAAGGTAACCCAGTCAGATAATCAGTAGGAGTCCCCTTATTAGCTCCAACTTTGCCCCCAATGTCCTGGATACCTTCTGGGCTGGAGAAAAACTCTCCCAGGAACAGCCTCTGGCTGCAGAGAATCAAATCCAAAATGTGGTCAACAAAAACTGTAACTATAATTCCAATTAAGGCAAGATGAGGTAATTAGTTTGGCAGGGCAGGAGCAAGAATTCCTGATGTGAAGGAACAGCAATAATTCAACATGGCTGGGAAGACACCAGGAACACAGATGAGCAAAGTCAACACAAGATAAACTTACGTTTGTTCCCAGAAGACACTGCACTCAGCATGCATCTCTTTTAAACTGTCTTCCCAGACAGAGTAGAGTAGAGTAGAATAGAATAGAATAGAATAGAATAGAATAGAATAGAGGAAGGGATGGGATGGGATGGAATAGAAAAGAATAATAGAATAGAATAGAATTCTTTATTGCCAAGTGTGATTGGACACACAAGGAATTTGTCTTGGTGCAAATGCTCTCAGTGCACAGAAAAGAAAATATACATTTGTCAAGAGTCAAGAATCATCAAGTACAACACTTAATAGTCATAGGGCACAATTAGCAATCAAAACATACTAGGAAACAGTCAATATAAATCGTAAGGAAACAAGCAACAAAGTTCCAGTCATACAGTCACAAGTGAGAGGGGATGGGCGATAAGGAGTGATGAGAAGTTTAATAGGAATAGTAGTGCAGACTTTGTAAATAGTTGGACAGTGTTGAGGGAATTATTTGTTTAACAGAGTGATGGCATTGGGGAAAAAACTGTCCTTGTGTCTCGTTGTTCTAGTGTGCAGTGCTCTGTCGCATTGTTTTGAGGGTAGGAGTTGAAACAGTTTATGGCCAGGATGTGTGGGCTCTGTAAATATTTAGATGTGTCTAATGAAAGGAATCAGGCCCCTTTCCTCCCCCATAAGCCACGCAACCCACGTTGCTCCCTTCTCCGTTCCTCCCTGTGTGCCCTCGGATGAAGATGGGGTGGGCCTGGGTCTTCCTCTGAGCTCCCTCCCCCTTGTTCTACCTCTTCCCTGCTCTGCCCAGCCGGACTTTGCCCTTCCCCAGCCTCCTCCACAGCCAACGGAGAGACACTCCCACTTCCAGTCAGGTGTTTGTCTTCCTCCTGGGACTCCGGACTCCAATGGGCATGACACTGGCCAAGGAATTGCTTTGGTGTCTGAGAACGGGGCTATTTGCAACATGTGAATAGGGTTGACACAAGGCAGTTTGCAAAGAGCCTGGTGGCAGATGGGGATAACAGAATAACAGAGTTGGAAAGGACCTTGGAGATCTTCTAGTCCAACCCCCTGCCTTGGCAGGAAACCCTACACCATTTCAGACAAATGGTTGACCAGTCTCTTCTTAAAAGCTTCCAGTGTTGAAACATTCACAGCTTCTCTGAAGGCAAGGCTTCCCGCTGCTTAACTGCACTCACAATTAAGGAGACACTTTTTGGGAAGCCCCCAAAGATGTGGCTTTGTTGGTGGGTCTGGGGAATCTCAGTGGATGGCTGATCTGAGTGTGTGGTTGAAGCTGAGCAGGGTTGCAGGGGTTATTTTATGTTTTATTATTATTATTATTTTCCTCATTGTGTTTTTTTGTCATCTTTAAGCCACCTAGAGTTGCTGTGAGCAGGTAGGTGGCCATATACATTCTCGAAAATAAATGAGGTCCCAGATTGTTGGGGGCAAATAGGCTGTAAACTGCTTCGAGAGGGCTCTAAAAGTGGTATATAAGTCTAAGTGCTGTTGCTATTGCTAAAATAAATAAGTGATGAAAACGCCAAGGACTCCCTCATTTCAACCCTGTGCTAGAAATATTCTCCCCTCTCCTGATAAAGGATGCAATTTTGCCAAAGGTGGACAGGTAGGATTCTGCCTTGGGCTGAAGTATGAGAAGCCATTTGTCAGAAATGGTGTAGAGTCTCCCTGCTTGGATGGGGAGAGGGGTCAGACTAGATGACCTGCAAGGTCTCTTCCAACTCTGTTAATCTGTTAAAAGCCAGCTCGTTGATCTGGGTGGACTATACTTTTAAGGAGACCAGCAGAGAGCAGCAGGACTCATGAACCTGAGGAGAGGTTACTGGGTGCAAAAATTCCCTTTTCTTTCTGGTTCATTTGGCATCAGTGGCCAAATTATGTGGGATCTCATTCTTAAAAGGTTCTTTTTCCCCCTCCTCTTTGGGGCTCCTGGGGCCTGCGTTTTGTCTAATTTTTAAATAATATGTGTGGTGAGTTGAATTATTGCTGAGGATTCCAAGCAAAACCAAAAAAAAGAGAAAAGTTCCAAATACTTGCTTATCTTTTGCTTCGCTATTGTTAGCTACAATTCCTAATCTCTTGCAGATGTTTGGAATGGCATTGTTTCATAAAAAGACTGGTTTTTTTCTCTCTCTCTCTCTCTCTTTGTGTGTGTGTAATAAGCCCCTTGTTAGAATGTATTGATTCAGGGTTTAAATATGTGGCTGTTACTTGAGAATGGGTTTGCAAGTAGTTGGGGTTCGGTGCTGGCAGTTCAAAACCGTTTCCATTCTTGCCTTCAGTTTTCAGCAGGAAAGGGGGGGGAAAAGGGTTGTGAGAATTGCCATGAAAACAGAGGTCGTTGCTGGAGGGAGCCAAGGTCTGGATTTCTGCAGAATAATGTCTGTCTTTGCTTACCTTTGCTTAAAACCTTTTAAATACATGATTTCATGTGATGGCATTGAGATCCTGTACATAACAGTCAGGAGCTCAAATCTTAGGATTCACACCGAGACACTCTTTGTATCGGCAATCTGTGGTGAATGTTGTTGCTAATAAACATTCCAAGTTACCATCTTTCTTCATTAAATAATAATTCTTCTTCTTTTTGGCTCCTTTGGCAGTCAAGAATTTCAAGCCAGGCGAGGAAAAAAAATCATTGTGCAAAATTTAAAGTGCATTTTGGCAAAGATTACTCACATGTAAATGCCTGGGAATTACACAACCCCTTCACATTCTCTCCAAATTGTAAATATTTGCAAAGTGCGATACGTTTAAAGTTAAAAATTAAGAGAAATTGGGCTGCTAGTTTCCCCCCCAAAAAACCCAAAACAGCATGGTTAATTGCTGCTTTAAAAAAAGAAAAAATTCTTTGTGATGATAATTTGATGAAACTTGTTAAAGCTCCTTTTTTCCCATTCAATTTGTTTTGTTCTTTCTGCTTTTAGTGTCGCTCGCTGAACCGACCTCGGTTGCTGTCGCTCCTTCAGGCGATGATGTTGCAGTAGCGGAAAAAGCCCAGCAAAGGAGAAAGGATGAGAAGAGGGGGCTGGCTGTGGACCATGGGGCTTGCCATGGTCCTGGCAGCCACCAGGGTTGAGACTTTCTCAAGCTCCAGGTGAGTCCTTGCCTTCATCTAGTGAAGAGGCACTGCTGGCTGAATTGCAGCCTAACTAACTGGGGGCAAGCTTGGGTGGTCCAAAGATGGCCCCTACCCACCCCAGGAGATGGGTGAGAGCAGGGGGCATCTCTTCTGCTGTTCTGAGCCACGGTGGCGCAGTGGTTAGAGTGCAGGACTGCAGGCTCCTTCTGCTGACTGCCAGCTGCCTACAATTTGGCAGTTCGAATCCCACCAGGCTCTAGGTTGACTCAGCCTCTGATGTTGGTAAAATGAGGACCCAGATTGTTGGGGCAAGAGGCTGACTATGTAAACCTCTTAGAGAGGGCTGGAAAGCACTGTGAAGCAGTGTATAAGTTTTAAGATTTCTAAGTGCTATTGCTTGCTTTCTGTCTGTCTGTTTGTCTATCTATCATCTATCTATTTCTCTCTTTCTCTGTATATGTGTACACACACACACACATAAATATAATCTTGTTATCTTTCTAACTCTTTATCTATTTATATCTATCTGTCTGTCTGTCTGTCTGTCTGTCTGTCTGTCTATCTATCTATCTATCTATCTATCTATCTATCTATCTATCTATCTATCTATCTATCTATCTATCTCTGTCTAAGAGCCTTGCCAAACAATTTTGGGCAAAAATACATAAGTGGCTAGAAAAGATGATAGGAAAAAATGTAGATTTTAAACCTGAACTTTTTCTATTGGGTATAACACCAGAAAAATTATTTAATATGGCATGTATTAACAGCAGTGAGGATTATATTTGCACAATATGGGGAAAAGGAAGGAATTCCACGAGACAAAGAGATAATTAGGAAGATCCTGGATTATGCAGAAATGCACAGACTTACGCTGAAGATTAAACAGAAAGAAGAGACAGAATATTATCAGACATGGGACTTATTCTACCAGAGGCTGAAAAAAAGGGATGGATAAATAAGAATGCAATCTGTACAGCTAAGTAAATAAAATAACCCAGACAACACGATGTTTATTAAGCAC
Source organism: Laticauda laticaudata (assembly GCA_004320025.1). Taxonomy (NCBI): domain Eukaryota; kingdom Metazoa; phylum Chordata; class Lepidosauria; order Squamata; family Elapidae; genus Laticauda; species Laticauda laticaudata. Next base: position 7,896 of record BHFT01044182.1, read on the forward strand.
TAACAAAGTGTAAACAATAGAAAATTAATAAAACTTTTTTAAAAATGTAACTGACTTTGCATTGTCCTTTTGTGCTTCTCACTCACAGGTGTGGTGGATGCTCCATGGAGATGAGAAGCCACAGTGTATCCCACCTCGCCTCCCATGTCCAGCCGGTCCACCAGCCCTACCTCACCCTGTGCCCAGGAAACAGGCTCTGCAGTACATACAGGCAAGAGAGCGGAGACAAACCAGGGGATCTACTGGGCTTCTATCTTGACCCTCCCACACCCTGTAGCAGGGAATTCCAGAGGTTCATGGCATGCCATTGAAGGCCTTGGCAAGTTCCACCTACAACCAGTCGTGGGATTCAAACAATTTAGCAACCGGTTCTCTGCCCTAATGACTGGCTGGATGGGTGTAGCTGGATAGTCATGTGCCTGGTGTCAGGATTCCAGCAATCGCCCTCATTGAATCATGATTCTCGAGCCAAACTTCAAAAAATTCCAAAGGATTTATTGGAGGCGACATATTGGCATTGCCCTGTATGAAGCCAACTCCGGCCTACATAATTTTCAGTCTACTGTGACCCTGTTTCCCCCCTCCTCTCTGGGTGTGTCATAAATCAGATTTTCCAATTGACGGGCTGGGTGTCATCCAACGTTCTCCAATTCAATATTTTTGCGGGCAAAAATTCTGGTGTTTTAGTTACAATCTTTCAAAGGTAAGAGTTGGAATGTACTTTTGCTTTCCAACTGCTGCACTGCTCTTCCAGATTTGCTTCCTCCCCCCCCCCTTTTTATGGCAACTACTAAAACAGGCATAGGAATGTTTTAGTAGTTGACAACTGGGTGGGCGTGACTCAAAATCACTCACATCGAGAGGTGCCTCACCTTGCACAGCCTCTCCTTGCCCCACCCGACCCTGCTTCACCCCTCCCCTCCCAGCCACTCCTTGTAACCTTGGATGGCCGGGCAAGTGGCTTGGTAGCAAGGCAAGGAGTGGCTGGGAGGGGAGGGGCAAGGCAGGGCCAGGCATAGCAAGGCACGCTATTCAGCCAATTTATCAAAACTACACAAAAAGTTAGCTACCGGTTCTCCCAAACCAGTGCGAACCTGCTGAATCCCACCACTGCCAACAATCCACGGCAGGTTGTTAGAAGGAAGTTGCCGTAGCCTTCAATGGCATCTAATTAACCTCTGAAACTCCCTGCTACAAGGTGTGGGAGGGTCAAGGTAGAAAGGCAATGCATCTGCTCTTGCACTCTCCTTTTCATCTGGATTTATTCCCTGATTGAAAGGCAGTGGGGCAGATAGGGGGCATCCTTTGGGTCTTTCCAAGAACATTTCCTTCTCTGTAGCTGTCTCCCTCTCAAGACAGCAGGATTTCACACCATCTAGTTCAGGGTTTCTCCACCTTGTCAGCTTTAAGATGTGTAGGCTTCAATTCCCAACTAGTAACCATAGTGCTGCGAACACAACTGTGGCAAGATAGATCATAAAATGGGGCAAAACTCGCTTAAGGACTGTCTTGCTTAGCAATGGAAAGTTTCAATTCAATAGTGGTCATAAGCTGAGGAGAATCTGGATTCCTTCTTATTTTCCCCACAAGAACCACCCTGGGCTGAGAGTGGGGCTTTTTTTCTTTGTACATTGTTTTTAGAATCATTAATGATTCCTTCTTTGCATGTTGCTTTGAAGCACAACTAAGACAATCAAAGGCCCGGAAACTAAAACATACGAAGAACGGCTGCAGGATTTGGGTTTGGCCAGTCTAGAGAAAAGAAGGACTTGAGCGGACAGGATAGTGGTATTCCAGTATTTGAGAGGCTGCCAAAAAGAGGAGGGGAGCAAATTATTTACCAAAGCCCCCATAGGCAGGGCAACAAACAATGGATGGAAATTAATCAAGGAGAGAAGCAACCTGGAATTAAGGAGAAACTTCCTAACTGGGAGCACAACTAACCAGTAGAACAGCTTCCCTTCAGAAGTTGCGGCTCTTCCATCCCTGCAGGTTTTTAAGAAGAGACTGGACAGCCGCTTGTCTGAAATGGCATAGGATCTCCTGCTTAATCAGGGGGCTGGACTAGAAGACCTTCAAGGTTCCTTCAAGTGGTGGGATTCAATTTTTTTTACTACCAGTTCTGTGGACATGGCTTGGTGGGCCTGGCAGGGGAAGGATACTGCAAACTCTCCCTTCCCTTCCCACCCCCACTAACCTGCTTTCCAGCTCTGTTCTCCTGTGCAGGGCAACCAAAGGAGACCCAGCCTTTCAGCTGGGACTCAATGGGAGGCGGAGAAGAGATGGGGTTGGTGGGGCCAGTCCCAGGCTGATTCTCCAAACTAATCAAAAGTTCTGCTACCGGTTCTCCAGAACTGGTCAGAACCAGCTGAATGCTGAACCTCTGCTTCCAGCTCGAGTCTATTCTAATTCTAATGTTATTGTTAATTGCAAACTTCCCAAAGATGCTGGAAATCAAGCAGCCTATACAATGTATGTATAAATAAGTATTTATACATACTTACACGTATAAGGAAGCTGGCCCTTTCCAATCTGATTTTCTCCTCAAAATATCCAACAAGTTCCCATTTTGGGCTCTGTGATTTTGCAGAACTACCTATAAAGTCGGACATCGCCAGGTTTATCAGAAGATTTTGCGGCCGGAATACATTTGCGCTCCTGAATGGAAGCGGATAAGTGCTTTCTCTCGGCTCGGATGTCCCACAGGTGCCTTTTCTTTCTGTTGAAGCATGAACCAAAAATCGTTTGGGGCCCTTAGAGGAGGGTTGCTTGATGAGGGTTATATGTGTGAAGCAAGACCAATGCTGAAGAAACTCAGTTTCTTTGATGCAAATAGAAGCTCTTTTTCCCTTCTCAAAACTGTATAATCAGGCCACTTGGAAACTACTTCTGGGCTTTCTGCTCAAAAGAGATACAAATGAAATTCTGACTTTAAATCAGAGGTCTCCAAACTTGGCAACTTTAAGACTTGTGGACTTCAACATCCAGAATCCTTCAATTCTGGGAGTTGAAGTCCACAAGTCTTAAAGTTGCCAAGTTTGGGGACCCCAGTTTAAATTTTTATCGAAAAGGTTAGGACTTAACTATTTTTGCAGAAGGAAAAAATGGTGCTATAATTCTACTATGCACTTAAAAACAGTTGGAAATTCCTGTCTTTTTTCTTTCTTTCTTTTTCCCTCACTCTGTCCCCTTCTCCTTTTCCCTTCATCTTTTTTTTTCTTTTCTTCATTTTTGCTTGTATTTTATATTAAGAAAAATCTTTAATAAAAATTATTGAAAGCTGCATGTCAGGCACCAGAATGTTTGAAAAGCTAATTACAATTTTTCAACCATAGTCTGTGGAGATTCTCTGGTTGTCCCAAATGAACTTTTTCAGGAGGCAACTGGACTTTCTTATTTTTTCTTTTGAAGAGGTTTCCCTTCTCATCCAAGAAGCTTCTCCAGCTCTGTCAAGATGGTGGGGAATGGAAGGATTTATATTCCTCCTTGCAGACAGCTGGTCATTTACATCCTTTGAGAGGGCTGAAGGTTTATCTGTGTCCTCAGGGTCACCTGAGTAGTGCAGATGGTTCCTCTAGTCTGCAATTTTTCCTCTGGAAATCCCCCTGTCCTATCAAAGCTGAAGAAGCTTCTTGGATGAGAAGCAAAACTTCTTCAGAAGAAAAAACAAGAAAGTCTACTGGCCTCCTGTAAAAAAAAGCAGCTTTGGGACAACTTTTCAACCATGTTAATATCAGACAGCTAAGTTAACCCTGGATCAGTCAAACCCAGCAAGTCTGTTCTGATAACAAGTCAGATAACGGCTGAGCAATAAGCAAATAATGGTGGAGTAGATAGCCTGGATCTCCCTACTTCTACCTGTCTGGATGGGAGTGGGGTGCGCCCACCTTCTCTCTGTTTTTGGCTCTCTGGTCCCCCAGTTTCCATCTGGTCTTGTATGAAACCAGCCCACACACTGACTGATTTAGGAGCAGCCGGTCTGCAGGAAAGAGAGTCCGGCAGGATGCAAACATAACTGGCGTGTTTGTCTCACCGCAGCTGCTACTTGCCACCCACCATGCCAGCCCAGCCGGAAATGTTCGCTCCCACACGACTGCCCCTGCCCTGGATGGACCGGGAGGTGTTGCCAGACAGGTAACAGTTTTTGGGTGCTGCCAGGTGTTTCCTCTTCTGGAGAAGTTGCAGCATTGATGCTGGCATTTGGGAAGGTGCTGTGCTCCGAAACCTCAGATTAAATGCAAACAGATTCCTCATGTAACAGGAAGGAAATGAACGAGGTGCCGGTTCTGCTCCCACCAGGGTCTCGGTTGTCAGGTGAACTGGCCTGTGGGTGGAACCAGCATGGTTGGCTCCCATCATGAGAACCCAATGATTGATAGTTGCTTTATTGAAGGGAAGTTGGGAAGCAAATAACTCGAACGAGTGCCATTTTGTTTGCTCAAAACACTATTTTACTATGATGGTGACGATGATCAGAGTTTAATCTCACCTTTTATTTATATCTATAATTTAACGTATTATATTAGACCTTCTGGCCCATTTCCCCACCTTGGATGGTCCAGCTCTTTTTTTGTTTTTGGTCTCTGCTGTGCAATGGCCATTGTTGGTGTTTCGTAAGGTTTTCAAAAATGGGCTTTTTTTGCTGAGCATTTGGTCTGGCATGTTAGATAGGCCCATTTCAAGAGATGGTAGGAGATGATGTGATTGTCAGATTGCGTGTCTATTATGCCTCCCATTCCTCTTCCCCATCATTGATGCAACCATTATTATTAAAATGTATTATTGCCAGCGGGTGCAGCAAAGAAATGCACTAACCAGGCCTGGGAAGGGGGCCGCTGCTTCCACAGTGCACAGGGCCCCCTTAGCTCACAGTTTCCCCCTCTGGCTGCAGATGTGGACGAGTGTGCAATGGGGAAACACGGCTGCAGCCAGCTTTGCATCAACACGGCCGGAAGCTACCGCTGTGCTTGCCATCCAGGGTACGAGCTCCATGCGGATGGACAAACTTGCCGGGCTCTGAAAATGCCCCCTACCCCAGCTCCCCCAGGTGAGATCAGAGCTTGTCTGGCAGGGTGATGGGGAAAAGGATTCGGGCTTTGCGTGCTTGCTCATAACAAAATGCACAGGTCAACGGGATTTTGCATGGGATTTCTCCTCCTCTTTCCCAACATTTGGATTTGCACCTGGGCCCTCCTTCTGGCCACCTTCATATCCGGTGACTTGGCTGGCTTGTTTTGGCTAAGCAAAGCTAGAGGTACGCATACAGATTATCAGAGTTGGAAGGGACATTGTAGGTCATCTAGTCCAGGGGTCGCCAATCTTTTGGATCTCAGGGACCACCAAATTCATAATTTGCGGGACCACTAATATGAATTTTGACTGATGGTGGATTGTTGATGTTAGTGGGAGAGAAAGAGAGAGAGAGATCTGATGTAAACTCTCCCCCCCAACCCACACAAACACACAGAGGCGGGGTGGGATTCAAATTTCTTAACAACCGATTCTTGGGTGTGGCCTAATTTGTGGGTGTGGCCTGGTGATCATGTGACTGGCTGGGCGTGGCATGTATGTAAACATTATAAATATTTATGTAAATATTGATTTTTTTTATTAAAAAAGAGCAACTTTTACCCAAAATCAAGCAAAGCAGGCAGGCAGATTGAGTTGCTCACAGAATCATTCAGTGATCGTCTGCCATCGGTTAGCTCAGTCTGGCACATAAATTGCTTGCCGTGAGTTTCACTGAATAATAGAACCTTCAGGTCCTAAGGAGGGTTCGGCTGTGCTTAAAAGCAAAACCAAAGATCTAAAGACTAGCTAGAAAGCAAGAAATCCAACCATTTTTTGCTCCTAGCTAATCTAAATCTCCTGGCACAACAGAACAGATGATGTCAGAAAAAGGAAAAATAGCAAACTTTAGCAGGCAAGTTTGCCAGGAAAGGAGTGAGTGGGAGGGTTCCCGTGAGCCATGTGGAAGCGCAGCCTTGTGTTTCTGTGCACCTGGGATTAATTGTTTTGTTGGTGGTGCTCTGGGGTAACATTTCTCTGCGGACCACCAAAATTTTCTCACAGACCACCAGTGCCGCGGCCGACTGGTTGGCAACCACTGATCTAGTCGCACCCCCTGCCCAAGCAGAGAACCCTACACCATTTCTGACAGATGGCAGTCCAGTTTTCTTCTGAAGCTTCCAGGGATGAAGCGTCGCACAACTTTTGAAGGCAACTTTTGTTCCATCAGTTGAATGACCTCACTGTCAGAAAATGTCTCCTTATTTCCAGGTTGAATCTCTCCTTGTTCACTTTACATCCATTATTCCTTGTCTGGCCTTCTGGTGCTTTGGAAAATAGCTTGACCGCTTCCTCCTCTCTGTGGCAGGTCCTCAAATATCTTCACTAGACTAGCCATGCCCAGTTTCTGTATGTTTTCATACGTTCATCGTATGTTTTAGCCTCCAGTCCCCTCATCATCTTGATCCAGAAGGAGAATCTTTGATGACACCTTGAGATTATTATGCAGGAATGGTGTTCCTCACCAGTGGGTAGGTGGTAGGTGTGTTGGTTGGCGGTAGGTTCCTTGAGTTAGAGATCTCATGATGAGCTGTCCTCCCAGGTAGGACAGGAAGATACATTTCTTGTTGCTTGAATGCCTGGGAGGCACAACCATAGTTAGTTTTTCCAGAGTCCCTCCAGTATGATACATGAATCCAGTACCTGGGCTAGTGGACAATTTAGTTCAACTGGAATCCATCAATTGTAACCTGCTTTCTGATGCAAACACTAGCAGTGTTTTTCATCTCTGTCATTTTCAGGTGAGTGGACTTCAAAACTCCCAGAATTCTGGGAATTGAAGTCTATCCATCTTAAAGTGGCAGAGGTTGTGAAACATATCTCTCGACTCACTTGGTCCTCAAAGAGGAATGGCTGCACTGCTTCTTGTTGCTTCTGGACAATGCAGGGATGTCCATCTTCTCCAAGCTTGTTGTCCTGCCCCTTTTGGAATCTGATTCCGAGGGGGAGTTTGAGCAGCTGACAGGGAGTGGGAGTGTGGCTTCGGTGGCTGTGGAGAAAACTGGGGAAGGGCACAGTCCAGCTGGGCATTCACAGGAAGACTCAGGCCCACCCCCTCTTCATCCTAGGGTACACAGGGAGGAATGGAGAAGGGAACAACGTGGGTTATGGGGGAGCAAAAGGCCCTGATTCCCTTCCTTAGCTGCAGCTGGGAAAACAGGATTTAAAAAGGGCATTTGCACACAGCACCTTGCTGGAAGCAAAGCGTGAATTATCTTTGTCAAGTCTTAGTTGAGTTCTGGCGTCCTCCCAACTGTGTGTTTCATTATCTTTTGACGTCTTCAATCCTTTATTCTGCCTGTCTCATTAGTTGCTGCAGCGTGGTTTGTGTTGGTTTTTATTTATAATCTATATGTACTTTGGGTTCAGACTGAATTTCTTCCCTTTAAAAACTGTTCTTGGGAGAGTTTTTTCTCCAGATGATGATAACTGGACATTGGGGACCAAGTTGGAGATATAAAAGGGACTTTACCTATTTTTGTGGCTTTGTTGCTTTTGTGCCATGCCCCTTTGGGTCATCACATGTTTTCAGATGCTACATGCAGCCTTGTGGGAGAACTCAGATTTTCACAATTAGACTACCGGTACATTAATGTGTGTAGCACACCCAAGATTACCTGGTCCCTAATCCTGATCCAACATGATTGACCTGGAGGTCCTAAACATCACCTTGAATTCTGCACACACCTTCCTGTAGCACCTCAAGGCTTTTCTCAAGGGACTTCAAAGGTTCCACATGCTGCCTTCCTTCTCTACATCGCACCCCAAGCAGGAAGAGAAGACTATCAGCCCAGGCTGACCACGGCTCATTATTACTTTTGGTACGCGCTGTGCCACTTCAAACTCGTACCGTGAGTAATAATGCGCGGAGGGCCAGCTTTTACGCCGAAGAGGACGAGTGGAGCAACATGTTGCCACCAGCCTTTCATCCATGGAAAGGAAACAACTACTTAACACGAGGCTGATTTACTGCACTCTCTTGGGCAGACCAAGAGAAGGAGGATTTTGAACGGCTGTGATGGGTTGGTTTGGTTTTTGTCACTTCTCCAGGAGCTCGAGATATAGTGCTCCTCCCAAAAATAAGCTTGCAAGGTAGGCCAAGTGAAGAGCTGGCAGGTGGTTTAAGTCCCTGTGGTTGAGGGTGGCCTTGAACCCAGGTTTTTCAGCTTCCAACAGCTCAGCTCCATTCCAGATGGATTCTGAGTGGTTTGGCGGTATTTGCAATCCTGCCCAGATAAGAAGAGTGCCAGATAGGTGGGATTCCCAGTGAATAAAACATCTACTCATTTCTCTACAGATGTCTGTTTGGTTGTTAACATCTACACAGTCGTTGCCCATGGAAACAATAAAATCAATGGGGGAAAACCTCCCACCTTCACTAGCACAGGTGATGTTACCTAACTGGAGAAGGAAATGTCTGCAAACCAGCAGCAAGGCTCAGAGAGCACCAAGGTCTCCAGAGGTTTACAAACAGAAAATGATTTTAATAATGGTAGACACACACACACACACACACACACACAGGTAGTCCTCGAGTTATGATCACAATCGATCCCAAAATTGATGTTGATGAGTGAAACATTTGTTACCTTAGTTTTGCCCCCATTTTACAACTTTCCTTGCTGCAGCAGTTGTTAAGCAAATCCCTTGCAATTGTTAAGTTGGTAACACGGTTATGAAGTGAATTAAGCAAAAACATGTTTCCCCATCTCTAGTTTATTCTTCCTCTCTGAGTTTGGCGTCCTTCCCAGTGTGTGTTCTGATATCTGCAGAGGTCTTCAAGCCCTTATCTTGCCTGGTTTGTGTTGTTTTTTTACTCTTTATAATTTGAACGGCATTTCCTCCTTCTTGTAACTGTTTGTGTGGGAATTTTTTATCTCCAGTCAAGGATATTTGGAGCTTGGAAGCAAAGTGAAGGAATAAAAGGGGCTTCACCTGTTTTTTGTCACTGTGTTTATTTTGTATCCCACCCTGGGTCATCACACTAAGATAGACACGCTGACCGATTTGATTAAAGAAAAGATAATATCTTTGTTTATTGCTGAGTGTAAACCCCTTATTGGAAAAAAATAAAATAAACATGATCTATGATTCTGATAATTATATAAGTTAGACATAGAAAGAAGAGAGTCACAATGAAATTTTTGAGAAAGGAGGAAATCTATAATTGTAGTTAAAGGTAAAAGTGCACATATGGGCTAGTTGTTCCTGACTCTAGGGGGTGGTGCTCATTTCCATTCCTTCACTTGTCAGAAGGTGACAAAAGCCAATCACATGACCATAGGAACAGTGGTGGGATTCAACCAGTGTAACAACCAGTTTGGTGGGCACATGTTTCGCGCAATGTATGTACATGCTTTTCGTTTTGAAAACAGAAGAAAAACTTATCTTTTACCACAGCCCGGGCAGTGGTGGTATTCTACCGGTTCAGCCCGGTTCTGCCGAGCTGGTAGCAGCGATGAGCAATGGAGATTGAAATGGTTCTGCCGCTCTACTGTTGGGCCCACCCACCTGCCCAGGCTCCTATTTTCACCTTTATCAAGGGGTGGGATTCTGCCAATTCACATCTGTTTTCTAGAACCGGTTGTTGACATTCTAAGCAGTTCGGAGAACCAGTTGTTCGAGGAAATTCCTGGCCTAATCCTGTAAGGAAGGCAGGAAGGAAACATTCTGGTGTTGCTTAAAGAAACTGCCTCTCTGTCAACCCTTATTACATTCTTGGCAGGACTAGAGTTCCTGTCTCTGGAACTTCTCTGGAGTTTTTTTCCCCTCCTTTGCTGGTACTTTGCTTGGGTGGACCATTCAAAGTTACAATGGCACTGAAATTGACTTATGACCATTTTTCACACTTACAACTGTTGCAGCATCACCACAGTCAGGAGAGGCCAGGTGAGAAGATGCATGCCTCGATGTGAGTGATGTTGAGTTGGCTATGCCCAGCCAATAACATGACCACCAAGCCTGTCCACCCAGTCACATGACCACCATCTAAGCCACGCCCACAGAATTGCTTCTTAAAAAATTTGAATCCCACCCCTGCCTTTATCCCCTGCTTTTGAAGCAGAGTTGCTTTGCATGGCGCAGCCGAGTGCTGCGTGGCAGCTGCTGAAGTGACCGGGAGAGTGCAGGGTTGCAGGAGGTGAGTTGGAATACCTCTGCACCTGCACAAAGTGCACATTTGGTGCACACGTGCATGTAAAGTGTGTGCATGCATGCATGCAAAGTGTGCCCACCAAGCCACGCCCACCGCACCGATGGTAAAACTTTGAATCCCACCACTGAGTAAAAAGAGCCAAGGCGTGGCAATCCGCGCTGCCATGCCAATCAGCTGGGCTTCAAACAGAGGAAATATAGGACGGAATAGAGCAGGGGCGGGTGGATGAAGCCAAATGGTCACTGGAACTACCGGTTCATCTGACCCGATCCCTACCAACTGAATCTACCTGACTCTGTGGTTTCTTCCCCAAACCCCAAAAACTTTGACCTTAGACTGTCTACTATTGACCTCACCCCTTTCCTAAGAGGTCTGTAGGGGATGTGCATAAGTGCACCAATGTGCCTACCGTCCCTGTCCTATTGTTTCTTTTATATTTTTTTTAATATTTTCTTATATGTATCCATGTATTCATAACTATGTTTTTACTCATACCTATTATCTTGTAAGCAATTGACAAACCAAATAAATAAATAAATAAAATAAATCCCACCGTCATGAACCCGTTGCCAAGGATCCGAATTTTGATCGGGTGACCATGGGAATGCTGCAACGGTCGTAGGTGTGAAAAATTGTCCTAACTCACCTTTTCGTTGTAAGTCGAGGACTACCTGTCCTTCAGCCGAGTCAGATTCCTAATGGTTTCTGGTTGTTTTTTGGCTATAACTGGGAACGATTGGCCTTGGTCCTCCGGGTTGTTTGGGAAGCCATTGTGAAGGAATGCCGATCCGGCTTTGAGGACGGAAGAAGAGAGACGTCAAGTGGGGGGGAGGATGTGGACCGAGAGAAGGAAATGCAAGAAAGAAACTCGCGATCCTGATTCTCTTAAGTGTACGAAGGGACCGAGAGAAACTCGGACAGACTTTTGGGAGCCTCTTATTGTATCCTAGAATCGTAACATACCCAACCTTCTTGGAATCCCTGTGATGTCTGACCTTAACCAGGTTCTTACAGATGTTTTTTGTTTTTTGTTTTGTTCCTGTTCTGTCGTGCATTTGTGTAGCAGGAAGTGACAACCTTCCCATTCCAGACGAAGTGAGAGAGCTGAGGAGCAGGTTGGCAGCTTTGGAAGAAGTGAGTCTCCTCCTAGGAACCAAGTGGTTAGGAACGGAGGGGCCGGTTGTCTGAACAGCAGCATGTCACTGCACTAAGCAACATCAACCCATAAGGTCCAGGCAGACATCAGGGAGGAAAATTCACTTGGAAATTAAGATGGTGGGCTCGACTCAGAAAAGAAAGTCCTAAGTTGAGCTTCACTGGTGGAGTCTTCACCAACACAGCTGCACTGGCTGAGGAATTCTGGGAGTTGAAGTCCACAAGTCTTAAAGTTGCCACGTTTGGGGGCCCCTGATATACAACATCAGAGTTCTGATTTTTGTCTCCCAAGTTCTTGTTCCATTCAACCCGAAAGAAAAGTCTTTGGTTTTCTTTCTCATGTTCACTTGAAGGCTTTTCTGTATGAAGACACTTTCTCCCTTTCTCAACAGAAGTTCCAGCTCGTTTTGGCACCGTTCCTCAAGCTGGACCTGCCCGGTGCCGGAGAGGGCCCCGGGGCAGAACCCATCAGCCTCTTGGTCCACGTGATCCAGCAACTCGACCGAATAGATTCGCTCAGCGAGCAGATCTCTTTCCTGGAGGAGCGCCTGGAAACCTGTAGGTGGCACCAATGGACCTCCCTCCCTCCCTCCCTCCCTCCCTCCTGCCCACCCACCCACTTCCACTTTTCAAATTGTCTACATGGCCCAGATCTGTGGCAGGGTTTCCCTTGGACGGAAGCAGAAGTGGTGCAAAGTGCAGGAGGAATTGAGGGACGGATGGCTGTGGAGCCCTACAGACTCTTCTGTGCCCCCCCAAGAGCTTTCCACCCCGTTTCCACTTATTCAGGGACACCATTAGCTCCAGATCAGCACCAGGGATTCCTTCCCCCTATTTGCAGGCAGAAGGTGTGCCCTAAATAGCTTTGGGGCGGGGGGGGGGAAGCAAAATTTTAATAGACGGAAGTATTTGTAGCTCAGGGTTGCAAGGAGGGTTCCTTGGTGCTCTCTGAACGTGGTTGTTTTATTGCAGGCATTTCATGACCCAACTAGATAACATCATTGGTGCTAGAAGGGAGTGGGATTTGAGGAAGAGGAGGAGGAGGAGGACTGTGGGGTCCTCAGTGCTCTCTGAGCTTGGTAATTTTCTTGCAGACGTTTCTTCACCCAACTAAGTAACATCATCATTTTGCTGGAAGGCTTTGGGGAGAGGAGGAGGATTGTGAGGTCCTGGATGCTCTCCGAGCTCACTTGTTTTCTTGCAGACGTTTCATGAGCCAGCTAGGTAACATCATCAGTGCGAGAAGGGTTTGCTCTCGGTTTATACAGTGGCATGCCCTGTCAGTGTTGGTGGGGGTGTTGTTTTCTTCTTGGTCTTAATTTGGCTGTTGTTTACTGTTTGACTGTCGGTCTGACTTGATCATTCCTGGATATGTTTACTGTTTACTTCTTGAAACTCAAATGAATGAACGATACCCCAGTAGAGAAACTGGCAACTCAGACAGACAATGCAACAGCAATCAACAGCCCAATCAAGGAGTCATCCCCACCAGTACTGTCAAGGAAGCCACTAGCATCCAAGCAAACCCGGTCCCCTTCTAACACTGATGATGTTAGCTAGTTGGGTTATGAAATGTCTGCAAGAAAACAGCCAAGCTCAGAGAGCACCGAGGATCCCACAAAGCAAATCCTCCCTCTCCCATGTTCTTTCCTTTCCTTCACCCTCACGGACTCTCCTCCTTGGAAAGCATGAGCAAGTTCCCCTCCTCCCAGCTTGACTTTGCCATTTTGTCCCTGTAAAAGGTAAAAGGTTCCCTTCACACATCCGTCGTTTCCGGCTCCGTCACAAAGCCGAAGAGCCAGCGCTGTCCGAAGACGTCTCTGTGGTCATGAGGCTGGCATGGCTAAACGCTTTCAAAGGCGCACGGAACGCTGTTCCCTTCCCACCAAAGGGATCCCTATTTGCTTACTTGCATTTTTTACGTGCTTTCAAACTGCTAGATTGGCAGAAGCTGGGACAAGGAACGGGAGCTCACTCCGTGATGCGGCGCTGGGGGTTTGAACTGCCGACCTTTTGATCCAAAAGAGCTTGATGCAAGATCCAAGACCTTGATCCAAGCTCAGCATCCTCGTCACTGAGCCATCGCGTCCCCTTTTGTCCCCGTAGGTTCCTGCAAGAACCGGCTCTGAGGCTGCAGAAGGATGGAGATCCCTGGTGCTCCCGCATCCCACTGTTTTTCTGCTGTGTCTCTCCGTTGAGTAGCAACTGAGCCCTGTTCCAGCAGCCAAGCCAAGCCAAGGCAGCGGAGAGGATGAAGAGGCTGGAAATATCACGTTCTCGGCAAGCCCACTCACCCTCCTTCCAGCTGGCTGGTTCCCAGGGTGGGTCACCTCTCCAAACCCTGCTGGCCAGGGGTTGTGTCAGGGAGACAGGCAGCCTCCTTGCAAAACATCCCTGGAAACAGGAAGCATCTTGCTTGCTGAGTGGACGGATTTGGGTGCCGGGAGCAGGTCTCGCCTTCCTCGGGAGGTATGAGAGCAGCAGTTCAGAACAAAAGGGGGCCCCTTTGGCAAAGCTCAGAGGCTGCTCTTTTCCAGGCTGTCACCCAAAATATCTTGGCAAGGCAGGGTTATTTCTCTGGGGAGGGGGGGAGTGCTAAACCAGCCCTCCCCTGCCCTGTGTAAATGCACCATTCGCGTCCTTGCTTTGCTTTCCAATTGTAGGAATACTCCCACTGTTTCCCATGTCCTCCCTTTTTCAGAAAGAAATAGAACAGGTTCCTAGGGCTGGAAGGGACCTTGTAGGCCATCTAGTCCAACCCCCCCTCCACCCAAGCGGGAGACCCTAACCATTTCTGACAGGTGGGACTCCAGTCCCTTCTTGAAAGCCTCCAGGGATGAAGCTCCCACAACCTCTGAAGGTAACTTCGGTTCCATGGGTTGATTGTTCTCTCTGTCAGAAAGTTTCTCCTGATTTCTGGGACTTGAATCTCTCCTTGATCAGTTTCCATCCATTAGTCCTTGTCTGGCCTTCAGGTGCCATGGAAAACAGCTTGACCCCCTCCTCCCCTCTGGGGCAGCCCCTCAAATACTGGAAGGCTGCTCTCCTGTCTCCCCTGGTCCTTCACTTCCCTAAACTAAAATCTTCTCTTCGCTCTTTCTAGAGTCTCAACCTCTTCTTTATAGTGTGGTGACCAAAACTGGATGCAGGATTCTTGGTGTGGCCTTACATAATACTTGCTACCCCCTTTTCTCAAGCAGGAGACGAATGGCTGTCCAATCTCTTCTTGAAAACCTTCAGTGATGAAGCATCATCAATTCTGGAGGGATAGTCCTTCCACTGGTTCATTGGAAGTTTATCCTTCATGGAGGTTGGATCTCTTTAAACAAACTGCCACCCATTACTTCTTACCCTGCCTTTAGAGCAGTGCCCCCACCCCCAGCCTTTTGGACACCAGGGACCGGTTCCACGGAGAGTTTATCCACGGAACAGAAGGGTGAGGTTTAGTGTGCTGTGTACATCCTGTGGTTGGGGCTTTGCTTGTTTGCGCAGCCCAGTTTCTGGCAGATCACAGACAGGTACTGGTGCATGGACCTGGAGTTGGGGACCCCTGCCTTAAGAGAATAAATCAAACACCCCCCTCTTCTCTCTGACAGCCCTTCAAATCCTGGAAGACTGTAATCATGTCACCTCTCAGCTTTCCAAGCTAGATACACCCAGCTCCCTCACCTCTTCATCATATGATTTAGCTTCCAGAATCCTGATTGTCTTAGCTGCCCTTCTCTGCACTCTTCCTAGGATCTCAGTTCTTGTGTGGTGTGTGTGTGTGTGTCGTGGTGACCAGGACTGGATGCAGTATCCCAAGCCTTCACCAGTTCAGTGTAAAGTGGTACTCTCACTTTCCGTGATCTTGAATCTCGTCCCTCTGTTGAAGTCTGTGTTGCAACAGACACCTGGCTCCTATTTAGCAATAGCCCCTAGACTTATATACTGCTTTACAGTGCTTTTACAACCCAGTTTACAGAGCGGTAAACGGTTTACAGAGTCAGCCTCTTGACCCCCAACAATCTGGATCCTCCTTTTACCCCCCTGGGGAGGGCAGAAGGCTGAGTCAACCTTGAGCCTCTCAGGATTGAACTCCTGGCAGTCCGAAGTGCTTCATTCTAACCACTGCACACCAAAGAAGGAAGGAAGGAAAGAAGGAAGGGAGGGAGGGAGGAAGGAAAGGAAGAAGGAAGGAAGGAACCTTATTGCTTTCCCTGCTGAATCAGCATCTTATTGGATAGGGCCTGTCAAGATTCTGCTAAAGCTTGCAAAATGTTGACATTTCCTGTCAGCTTGGTGGGAATATATATTTTTTTTCTCCCCTGTCCTTTATAAACACAGTCCTGATTTTAGTAAAGCAGTCAGAATTCATTTGCAGGAACATCCCCTTGTAAAAATCTTATGTATATAAAAGGAAATACCACCCATGCATCATCACAAAATCTCCAGAACCATAAAGATTACAAACGTGAAATTTGGCACATATACAAATTTGGCATTTGTATTTCTTCTATTATTAATATTTACACGCTCTGATGCTAAGGAGTTCTACTCCCACTCCCCACCTGAAAAGAAATCTCTTCCAAATGCAAAATACAAGCAGAGGAGAGGAATTTCAGTTTCACAGCAACAAGCAGCTTTGGTACAGAATAGTTGAGCTAAGCCACGGCCAGGCTCCTTGCCATCTTCTCCTCGCTCGCGCAGCAAATACTGTTTCAGTTTCCAAATAGCCCTCAACTCTCTCACAGACGGACAGGACCCTATCCAGATGAATACCGATGGATGCTGGTAGGCAGAGGCAGAATTCTTCCCCCCCCCCTTATTTTCCTCCCCCAAAACTNGAGGCAGAATTCTTCCCCCCCCCCTTATTTTCCTCCCCCAAAACTAAGCCTGACCACATAGTTTTGTGGCGAAGCACAGATATTGAGCTAGTAGCTAATACTGGTAATCTGTTCAAACAGTCTTAAAGGAACCCAGAGTTCACCCATGTTCTGCCTTATGCATTTTCAAAAAAAAAATTCTTCTTGTCATTAATCCAATTTGCCCACCCCTTTCCAGACATCCAGTGTGCCGTCCCCCTCAACACACTGGGGCACTGGGTAGCCGAGCATGGTCCCTTAATCCCTCTCTTGGCACGCAATAAATGCACCCTGATGTGGAACTCACATTGACTGTGGTGACGGTACATTTTGCTCCAATAGAAATGTCCATTCTCCAGAGACCGTTGCTTGCAAACATTCTTGTGCAAACGGATTTACAGCACGCCCTTATGGGGCATCATTTCACATGAAGCCTCGCAAAGAGTTCCCTGGTCTTGGATTTGGTTATTCAGCTGCAGAAATCTTTAACAGAGTCGGAAGGGACCTTATAGATCATCTAGTCCAACCCTCACGCCCAAGCAGGAGACCCTGCACCATTTCTGACAGAGGGCAGTCCAGTCTCTTCTTGAAAGCTTCCAGGGATGAAGCTCCCACAACCTTTGAAGGCAACTTCTGTTCCATGGGTGGATTGCTCTTCAGTGTTCAGTGTCCTTATTTCCAGGTTGAATCTCTCCTTGATCAGTTTCCATCCATTGTTCCTTGTCAGCCTTCAGGTGCCTTGGAAAATAGCTTGACCCCCTTCATCCTCTCTGGGGCAGCCCCTCAAATATTGGAATTGGCTACAATGAGTTGGCCATGGCAAATTGTCCATTCCCCTCATGGTACTTCACTACTGAAGAGCTGCTCTCCCTAGTTAGACCGCCCAGCCAGGTACTTTTGTGTCAGGAGTCCAAAACTCTGCTCCCTGGACCAGGTACTAGCATCTAAACCAGGAACTTGGGTCGCTAGTGCATCGAATTGCCTCCGCCTTTGCCAATGTACCAAAGGTGGCAAAGAAAGCAAAGGGGATAATCCCAAGTCTCTTTCTGCTTTTGGCGATGTTGTTGTTTTGCAACACTGGAGATGTTTTGCTTTCCTTTCTTTCTTGTTCGGAGCATGGATTTTTAACCTCCGCGGTGCTTCCCTGCACATATTGAGCGTTATTGTCCCGACAGCGTCCCGACAGCGGGGGTCATTGCAATATTGTGCATTGAAGAGCGCAATGGGGCAACAGCGGCAGAGATTTGTGAATGAAAACTAGAGCAGGGGTGTCAAACTCAAGGCCCAAAGGCCAGAGCTGGCCCGCAGGATGCTTGAATCTGGCCCATGCAGCCGGCTTGCAAATATCAAAGGAGCAGCCTGTGGGGCCTCTGCCGGCCAAAATGGGCCACAGGGGGACCGCATGCAGCTCCCCCCTGACCCATTTTTGCTCTCCCTGGCAGAGGTGGGTATTCAGCAGATTCTGACCAGTTCTGGAGAACCGGTAGCAGAAATTTTGAGTAGTTCGGAGAACTGGCCAATCCCACCTCTGACTGGAGAGTTTGCAGTCTCCTTCCCTTGCCAGGCCCGCCAAACCACACCCACAGAACCGGTGGTAAAAAAGAAAAAAAATTGAACCCCCACCCCTGTTCTCTGGCCTCCTGTGGCACTCTGCCAGCTGAAGAACAGGCCACACTGGGCCTTTGCGCAGCCCTGTGCTGCAGGAGGCCCGGGAGGCCCACCATGGCCACACCCAGGGGTGGGCTTCAAAAGTTTTAGCAAGCGGTTCTCTATCCCGTTGCAGGGTGGGCGTGGCCTAATTGGCCTCCTGCACCATGGGGGGGGGGTGTTTTTGTCTTCCCCGGGCTCCGGAGGCTTTCCTCAAGCCTCCAGAAGGGCGAAAATGGCTTCCCCGGGCTCCGGAGGCTCTCTGGAAGCCGGAAACAGGCCTATTTCTGGCCTTCCCGGACTTCCAGGAAGCCTGTTTTTCACCCTTCCCGATCCTCGACATGCGCCCTGCACTTACCTGCATCCAAAACGGGACATGTAGGGATTCCTGGGAGGGGAGGGGCGGCTGGGAGTGGGATTTGAGGGTTCTCCTAACTGCACAGAAACTTAGTGAGGGGCTCTACCGAACCCCTGCGACCCCCAGAAGCCCATGCCTGGCCACACACATACACACGCATATCCCCGGCCCTCTGAGGTCAAACACACCCCTGATGCGCCCTCGGTGAAACTGAGTTTGACAGCCTTAAGCTGGAGCTACTTTGTACACAGATAAGCTTGTTGTAACCTGCTTGTAACCTCTTTGGGAAATTAATGGATCTTTGGGAGGGTTGGCCTCCCTGTTTCTCCTATCTCAGTAAAAACATGATTGTGATGAGGTTGGATGGAAGCAAAAGGAGGCCATTAGGAACGGTGGGAGCCAGGCTGAACAGCTGATAAGGAAGGAAACAACTAGAATAAAAGAACGTTCTGGGGTTTGCTGAAGTTCTGCAAAAGTTTGAAAGATACCATGGAAATAATGCTGGACCGGTTGGGGTGTTCCTGTCCCTGGATTTCCAATAAACCTGTTCTTGGCTAAAACACCTTCAGAAGTAGGAGAGCTTAGAATGGCTGCATTCATTGAGCTTTCCTGCAAGACCACTGAGGCAGGGCCATGGAGTGGATTTTTCAGTCTCGAAAACTGGGCTTGCTGGGGGCAAAAATGTCATTTCACTGTCATTTCTCGCTGGAAATGCCCTTCAGGTGAACTCGAAGTTCCTTTGCTCAGGTTTTGGAAAGGCCAAGAAGAAAGCTTTGGATGGCATCATTCCAGACTCGGCTGGATTTTCCATGGAGACCCTTCAGACGCCCCATCGATGAGCAAAAAGAGCATCAAGCCAGTTGGGTGAAACGGTGAAGGTGCTGGGCCGAAGAAAGCAAGCGATTGTGAGTTCTAGTCCCATCTTAGGCACAAAATCTGGCTGGAAGACTTTGGGCCAGTCCCTTTCTCTCAGCCCAACCCAGCTCCAAAGGCTTCTTGTGGAAGAACTAGGATGAAGGGGTATTGTATGTGTTTGCCACCTTGAGTTATAGCAATAGCCCAAAGACTTATATACTGCTTCACAGTGGTTTACAGGCCTCTTTTAAGCGGTTCAGCATGTTGCCCCCAACAATCTCAGCCCTCATTTTATGGACCTTGGAAGGATGGAAGGCTGAATTCAACCTGGAGCCGCTCAGGATCGAACTCCAAACTGTGGGCAGTCAGACTGCAATGCTGCATACAAAGTGAATGTGGCACTAAAACCAGGGGTGGGATTCAAATTTTTTAACAACCGTTTCTGTGGGCGTGTCTCAGTTGATGGCGTGGCTTGGTGGTCATGTGACTGGGTGGACATGGCTTGGTGGTCATGTTATTGGCTGGGCGTGGCCAACTCAACATCACTCACATCGAGGCACGCATCTCCTAACCTGGCTTCTCGTGATTGTGGGGATGCTGCAACAGTCATAAGTGTGAAAAAGGGTCATAAGTCACTTTTGTCAGTGCCATGGAAACTTTGAATGGTCCCTCCACACAAGCAAAGTACCAGCAAAGGAGGAAAAAAACTCCAGAGACGTTCCTGAGACAGGAAATCTAGTCCTGCCAAGAATGTAGTGAGGGTTAACAGAGAGGCAATTTCTGTAAGCAACACCAGAATGTTTCCTTCCTGCCTTCCTTACAGGATTAGCCCAGTAATTTCTTCTAACAACCGGTTCTCCGAACTGCTTCGAATGTTAACAACCGGTTTTAGCGAATAGGTGCAAACTAGTAGAATCCCACCCCTGACATTAAGATGGATGTAACAAAGTAAATTACCCTTGGCTATTGAGCCTCTCAGAAATTTCTCTCTGGGCACGCTGAGAATATATCCACTGAACAAAACTCCACACTGGGGACAGGGAGGGCATCCGGCCATTAAAACACCCTTGCTAGCTCCATTCAGTTGCCCAGACTCCACCCCAATGCAAGGGATTATGGGATCGTTAAATGAAGACGATGATGGCTAATGGAGCCTCTGCCTCCCCTCCCCCAATTTCCCCAAAGCAAAAGTGTCGGAAGGAATCAACCACTCCAGCATTGCTTCTCTAAATAAAATTCTTTATAAAAATAGTACATTTGACGATACCAAAAAGCAATCAAAGCTTTAGCAATAAGGCACTTTTGCACATGTTTTTGGTATGCTTTTGAAGGAGTGGGAAAACCATTCTTCAGCTGCCAGGACTACAATTCCCAGCAGCCGCATATACTCTTTCTTGTCTCCACCCCCTGAAGATAGGCTGGTGATAAGTGCTTTTCCTAAGGTTGAAAGCCTCCCTTCCAGTTGCTTGTCGTTCCCCCCTCCCCTCCAGACAGGACAACCATGTTCCCAAACCCTGTAAATAAAGCTGAAACTGGCTTTAAAAGATGGTGGAGACAACAGATCGTCTGAATGCTGGAATTGTGCTTGATGGATCTTCAAGAAGTAGCTTCATCCCCCGCAAAGTGGCTTTGTGGCAGAATTGGATTGGGGTGGAGGGGGGCACAGCAAGAACAGCACCCAAGATACTGGGATAGAGCGGAGAGATCCTGGACTTCCAACTGTTCTCCTATCCATGGAAGGATGACTGATCACCAATGAATTCTCCAGAGAGTTTTCAACCTCAGTGACTTTTAAGATGGATGGACTTCAACTCCCACAATTCCCTGACCAGTAAGCTGGCTGGGGAATTCTGGGAGTTTGAAGGCTGCCCATCTTGATGTTATGGTTGAGATCTTCTGCTCTGGAGCCTCCAGATAAGGGAGCTGTGCCCAGTCCTGTCCCTTTTTGTGAGACTGTAGAATGACCCATGGGGACCGGGGGGTGCAGGGCCACAGAAGATTGGATGAAACTAAGGGAAAGCGACTTGCTTTTGCATGGCGGGGCTGGCAGGGACCTTAGAGATCATCTAAGCCCACCCAACTTAATTCAGGGTCCCAATCGGTTCAGAAACAGATGAAAGTCTCCAACCTTGAGTAAAAAAAAAACTATTCCAGAGTCTTTCTCTCTGGGGCTGGAGGGCATCGCTCAAACTTTGCAAGATGGCGGAGTCTTCCCTCAACTTGGACACTGAAGGAAGTGCAAGGCTGATTGTCAACCAACAGGCAGTGACTTCTCTGTCTGGTTTGGATGACAATGGCTGGGGTCAAGGCTTGTGGGGAGCAACCATAGTTTAGCAGGGCAGCAGCTCAACATGCAGAGGATGCTGGACAAATGGCAAGTTCTCCATCACAATTCTGAGTGAACACGATGCCTATCTGAAAGTACTTTTGATTCCCTTTAAGAGTTTTGGGAGTTGTGCCCCAGCACAACTCAACTATTGGGACACGCAACTCTGCTGAGGGCAACCAAATAAGTGAAGGGTTGCAAGCAGCATTGTGCCCTCCATTCTTACAAAAATCAAAACAAAAATGCATGCACATGCTTTGTGCTGAGGTGATGGGCAAATCCAAACACTATGGGCAGGGTAAATTTAATCAAATCTCTTTACACGTTCGTAACTCTTTTGAAATCCTCTCCAGCAAAAAGGATTTGCCCCCTGTCAGCTCTTCTCTTCACCATCATGAGATCTCAGAATTTCCAAGTTAGTACGTCTGCTTTGCAATTGGGCAACCAAAACCACGAGGCAACTTTTGGTGACTCAAATCCTTGAAATATCTCTGCTTGCAACAGAGCTATAGTTATCTTCAAAGAAAAGAATATTCCCCCCCCCCCTGAAACAAGGGTTTATTTATTCTTTTCAACCTTATTCTTAGGCAACATTTAAAGTTGGAAGGACTTTTATGATATATGGACTTCAGTGCCCAGAATTCTCCAGCCAGCATTCCCTTATAGCTGGCTGGAGAATTCTTGGAGTTGAGGTCCTCACGTCTTAAAAGTTGGTGAGACTGAGAAGCACTGCACTAAGAACATTAATATGTTAATGTTAACATATTGATGGGTAGAAGATGGGATTTGCTTGGTTCCCATAATGGCAAACTCTGCCGTGGTCCTTCACACTCTCCCCAGCCTTACCTGTGAAAATTTACTTGCACACCTTGTCTCCCAACATTAATAGATGCAGCCTATCAGGACAGCGAACACCCAGCATCTCCTCTTCTGGACAAGGATCATTACTGGTTCAGGAACATTCTCCCTTCAACCCCAAACAACGTCAAATAGTGGGGGCTGACCCTACCATCTTCCTTAGGGAAAAGTGCCAGGTGGGGCAGGTTCTGGTCCTGTCCACTCAGTTTATCCCTGTGCCCAATGAAGGGAAGAGGCGCCTTCACAACTATCACCCTAGAGGGCAAGGAGGAAGGCGTGGACTCAATCCCTGGAGTCACTAGGAGAGAGAAAAGGCACTTGGGGTGGTTTAAACTGCTGGTTGTGGACACTGAGAAGCACAGGACTCTTTGGTGATAGTTTGTGGAGAAGAAGGTGGGGAGGGAAAAGCCAGAGGAGATTCCTCTACCTGAGAAGATTGAGCACATCCACACCGGTTGAAACTTCCTCCTCCCTCCCTCCTCAAGTTCTTTGGGAACAACCTACATGTTTTCATCACAACATCAAGCAAGGGGACCTTGGCCAGTGTTTGGGGCAATTGAAGGATCTGTCCCACAGCCATTTGGGCAAGAGACCCTACTGCCCAAGGATGGAGGCCTCTCCATTGGTTTCTCTGGTCTTTCCCGACAACCTGAAGAAGGTTTCCCTCATGGTGGTGTAGCACTGCTTGGAGAGATCATCAACATCCTCAGCTGTCAGGCCTTTCGTTGAGATGGGTGGAAAGATTTCCACCTTGATTTTGCCTGGAGACAGAAAAGACAGTGGTAAATTCATACCTACGGCTCCTGCTCCAACTGCTCCAGCCCACACTGTCAACTCATAAAATATTCCTATGCCTGTTTTAGTAATTGCCTTAAAAGGGGGGGGGGGGAGAAAATCTGGAAGAGCAGTTGAAAGCAAAAAGTACACTCCAACTTTTATCTTTAAAAGATTGTAACTAAACTACCAGAGTTTTTGCTCGTGAATATATTTACTTGGAGAATATGATTGATGACACCCAACCCATGAACAGGCTCAACTGAAGAATCTGGTTTAGGAGATACCCGGGGGGAGGGAGGAAACAGGACCACAGGGGACTGTAAATGACGTATGCCAGAGTTGGCTTCATACAGGGCAGGGGCAGTATGTCGTCTCTAATAAATCCTTTGAAGTCTTTTTGAAGTTTGGCTTGAGAGTCATGATTTAATTAGGGCGATTGCTGGAATCCTGACATGCATATTTAAAGCAGGAAGCTCTGTTGATTGGTCAAGCCAACTCTCCCAAGTATTTGGGAAAGGGTCCCCACAAGGCAATGCTTCCAGTCACCCAACACATGGTCCAACCCTCAACCCATCTTCTTCTCTTTATCGGTCTCCCGATTAATTTCCTGTTCACTGTTCTTTTGGGGTTCCCACAACGGAATGGGACAGCTCGCCGGAGTCAACTTGCCATGGCCAACACGCCAGGGAACAACTCGTTGCAGGACAATTCAACAATTCAGTTTAATTACTTAAAATAAAATTATTTTAATTGTTGTCATTCTCATTTCATTCTGTCCCTCCTGGCACCCTTCCTTTAGTGTCAAACTCAATTTCATTGAGGGCTGCATCAGGACTGTGGTTGACCTCGGGGAGGCTGGGTGGGGGTGGCTGAATGGGTGGGCATGGCCAGCTTGATGCCACTCTTCAAATTGCTGGCATGTTTCCTCTTTGCATTGGGTAGACCAGGACAGTCCCGTGGGCTGGATCCAGCTCATAGGCCTTGAGTTTGACACCCCTGTTTTAATGGTACTATTCCACTGTTTCTTCTATACTAGTGTAGCTCTTGTCCAATGACGAGTTGTACATGGCGAGTTGACCATGGTGGTGACTTAAGTCCTAGAGCATCTCACAGTATGGATGAGCTGCTTGCCTGGAAGGTGCTACGAAGCCCCACTTTATTGCTTGGACTGAGGGAACTTTCCAGAAAGAAATAGACTTTGGATACGGCAGAGAATTGGCCAAAGGCAGTGAAACCAGGACCGTGGAAAACAGAGGCGAAGGGATTTTGCTGCTAGTTGAGACAACTGACAAGCACTAGCAATTAGACTTATATACCACTTCACGGTGCTTTTACAGCCTTCTCTAAGCCAGGGGTCTCCAACTTTGGCAACTTTAAGACTTGTGGACTTCAATTCCCAGAATTCCTCAGCCAGCAGAGACTCCCTGCTCTAAGCGGTATATACAGTCAGCCTCTTGCCCCCAACAATCTGGAACCTCATTTTACCCATCTCAGAAGGACGGGAGGCTGAGTTAATCTTGACCTGCTCAGGATCAAACTCCTGGCAGTGGGCAGAGATTGCTTGCAATACTGCACTTTAACCACTGCACCACCATAGTAGGAAGGGAGGGAGGGAGGGAGGAAGGAAGGAAGGAAGGGCAATAGCACTTAGACTTATATACTGCTTCGCAATGCTTTTACAGCCCTCTCTAAGTGGTTTGCAGAGCCAGCCTCTTACCCTGCAACAATCTGGGTCCTCATTTTACCCACCTCAGAAAGATGAGAGGCTGAGTCAACCTTGAGCTGCTCAGGATCGAACTCCTGGCAGTGGGCAGAGTTTGCTTGCAATATGGCCCTTTCGCCACTGCACCACCATGGAAGGAAAGGAGGGAGAGAGGGAAGAAGAGAGGGAGGGAGGAAGGAAGGGCAATAGCACTGAGATTTATATATTGCTTCATAGGTATTTTACAGCCCTCTCTAAGCAGTTTACAGAGTCAGCCTCTTTCCCCCAACAATCTGGATCCTCATTTTATCCACCTCAGAAGGACAGGAGGCTGAGTCAACCTGGAGCCTGGTTAGATTCGAACTGCCAAATTGCAGGCAGATGGCAGTCAGCAGAAGGAGCCTGCAGTACTGTGACCACTGCACCACCGTGGCTCATCTATCAAGTAAGCAGGAAGGAAGGGGTGCTGCTCTGAACCCACACATATCTGCAGGCAGAGAATTGGGAGTGAAACCGAGCATGTTCACAAAGCCAAAAACCTGGATTCCTTTGAACCATGCAAGAGAGTTTGGATCTCCAAGGACAGTTAAGAGGAACAGAACAACACTGCAAGCTATGCGTTGTCCTACCTGATGTGAACGTCTTCTTTTCTGGGTTGTAAAATGAAGTAAAGGAGGAATAGACCACTGGAATTATTGGAACCTTCAAAGGGCAAATAATAATTTTTAAAAAAGAGTTAGCAAAAATCTGGAAGTCATCCAGTTGGGTCAGAAATACCAAATGCACAGGTTTTCCCAAAGGTGCTTTTTTCAAGAGGCAACAGGACCTTCTGGTTTTTCTTTTCATGCATTTCGCTTCTCATCCAAGAAGCTTCTTCACAAAACTGATTCACTTAACAATTAGCATGATTTACCACTGTAATTCCAGGCTTGGTTTATACCACCCTAAACCAGGCTTCTCCAAATTTGGCAATTTTGAGACTTGCAAACGTCAACTCCCAAAACTCCTCAGCCAGGAATTCTGGGAGTTGAAGTCCACAAGTCTGAAAGTTGCCAAGCTTGGAAACCCCTGAACTAAATGCCGTTTATCCACCTCTTGCGCCTTCGGCTGCTTTTCTTTCCAACCACAATGCCCATTATATCATTTTTCCACCGTTGCCTCAAACACAACAGTTTTTGCCTCGGGCGCCCTGCTTCTGATCGACATTTAGGGTGGTCAGTTCCTTCCTCAGAATCAGAATAGAGCTGGAAGGTACCTTGGAGGTCTTCTAGTCCAGTCCCCTGTTCAAGCAGGAGATCCTATACCATTTCAGACAAATAGTTATCCAATCTCTTCTTAAAAACCTCCAGTGATGGAGCACCCAGTTGAAGCACCCACTTCAATTTCTGAAGACAAGCTGTTCCACTGGTTAATTGTCCTCATTGTTAGGAAGTTAACAGCACTGTTAAGGTAGTACAGTAGAAGCCATTTGAAGGCACAATAGGCTGTATCTTAACAGAATACACACCCTGAGGGGTGTTAGGGATGTCTTAATCCACAGTATTTGTTTCCAGGGAGTAAGTAATCTGTGTACCAAGTTTGGTTGAAATTGCTGGAGGCATTACGGAGTTATGTTGGAACATATACTCACACATCGAAGAAGACACAGAAGAAAGAAGAAAGGAGGAGGAGACTTCTTCTTCTTCTTCTTCTTCTTCTTCTTCTTCTTCTTCTTCTTCTTCTTCTTCTTCTTCTTCTAGAAAAGGAGGATGAGGATGAGGAGGATAATCATAGTTATAAACAATCCCATTTCAATCCATGGAAGGCAAATCACCTGCAAAGAAGCATTCCTCACCTGGGTCTGGATGGCGAGATGAAAAGCCCCCTTCTTGAATGGCAGAAGGTCCCCATTCATGTTCCTTGTTCCCTCTGGATAGATCCAGATCTTGAGCTGCAAGCAAAAGGAAAGATGGACTTTAGTATCTGGAGTGTGTGTGCGCGCACAGTACCTGCTCACTCTTAACAGCTTTGTGATAGGTTCTCCTGGTTGTGAGGCTCCTCAGACCTGTGACTCAAAAACGGGCCTTCAAATCTGAGCAGCTACCCATCCCCTGGTCAAGATTTCAGACATACCCTCAAAACAAGGGAAATACCCTCCCTCACTCTCCCTTCCAAGATATTCATTGCAGCTTCTGAAGGGGAAAATTCCTCCAGGTGCAAAAACTGCAGAAAACTAGAAATCTAACTGTAAATCAAGGAGCCACCTAGAACAGTGGTCGCCAAACAGTGGGCTGGGGACCACTGGTGGTCCACGAGAAAGTTTTGCTGGTCCGCAGAGAATTGTCACCCCCAAAGCAATTAATCCAGGCTGCGCAGGAACACAAGGCTGCACCACCCACATGGTAGTGAGGGGAGGGGGGAAGGGGCAGGGGTGAACTTGCCCCATTCGCCCTACACACCTGGCCTGGCCACCGGGCTGCTTCTTTCCGCTTCTTTCTTCTTCTGCTTTTGGCTGCACGCAAGGAAAGCACCAAAAGTCTTCCTTTCTCTCCCCCAAACTCTGCCAGAAATGAGTCTTTGGGACCCTGCAAAGCCTCCTGCTCCAAGACGCTGAGCCAACAAAGACTCATTTCTGATAGAATTTGGGGGAGAGAAAGAAAGACTTCTGCTGCTTTCCTTGCATGAAGCCAAAAGCCTCCCCCCAAGAACAGAACTGGAGATGGTATCCTGCAATCCCCCCAAAAAAGAGAATGATCGATCGGTAGGAAAATGGGGTGGGGAATTTTCCTGCAGACCTTTTTTGGGGATTTTCCCAGGGTCTCTGGTCCGCGGGATTTAAAATGATGAGTTTGGTGGTCCCTGAGCTCCAAAAGGTTGGTGACCTAGAACGCTCCTACCAACACTGACCTGGCAAAGGCCGCCAGTACATAAACAGGGAGCAAAACCCTACACCCGCTAGCACTGATGGTGTTAAATAACTGGGTGATGAAATGTCTGCAAGGAAACCACCAAGCTCAGAGAGCACCGAGGATCCCACAGTTCAAGCCTGAGCCGCAAATATTCTCTTCTATTGGTAGCACAAATTTCAGGCTTTTGCCTCACAAAGAAATTGAGAAGAGCTACTTGGAGATGCCAACTGCCTCAATTCTCACACAGAATAAAATGTAGGACAGAGCCATATCTTTCAAAAAATAGTTTGGATGCTACAGCATTCAAAGCTAGTGTTTGAAAAAGCAGTTGCTTCTTTTAAAAAGTACATTTGTTCCACCTTTAAAAGGAAACACTTAAAAAAACAATTTTGCAGACTTTTGCAGCAAAAATTTGTTGATTTGATTTGGCAGTGATTTCAAGCACCTTTTGAAGCTATTTAAACTTTAGAAATAGAATTAATCTTGCCACCTCCAGGACATCGTTGGAACAAAAAAGTGTCAAATTTGATTCTCACACTGTCTGCGGCTGGTGGCAACCTCTATTGATCCTGGCTTATCTTGCGGGGTGGGTGGGTGGGTGGAAACTGAGCATAGTGATATTTTATTAGCATGCTGGCTGGGGAATTCTGGGAGTTGAAGTCCACAAGCCTTAAAGTTGTCCTGTTTGAGAAACACAGCTCTGAAGCCATTTTTCTCTTTGGATGGACAGAGTCAGTGAGAAAATGCAGTCTGACCCTGGTTGTATGCAATCCTACCAACTGCCAGAAGCGGGTGCTGTTGCCCTGGCATGTTTTCAAAGAGGGCAGTCGATGTGGGAAGGAGAGCAGATTCGAACTAAACTTTCTTAGAATTTACAATAGAATGAGCTGGAAGGGACCTTGGAGGTCTTCTAGTCCAGCCCACTGTTCAAGCAGGAGAACCTATGCATGACCAATTGTAAGTCCAGGACTACGTAACCTAGCATACAGCTGTTTTAAAGTTTGTAAAGTCATTCAAGTATGCACTGACTGAATTAGGCTGCCTGCCTTTAGGACAGAAAAATAGGGACCAATAAGAATATTCAGAATTAGCTTAAGCTATTCCCATGGAGCGGTGTTTTACAAACTCTGACCCCTTAAAAGACATGTGAACTAAAACTGCTAGAGAAGGTGCTTTTCAAAAACTTATAAACAATTTCATTTAGCTAGCCAAGGAAAATTTAACTCCAGATATTCTGGTTTATCTATATTAAAGTATAATGACTTGATACGTAATTATAGTTCCTTAGGTCTCTTTATATAGACACCTCTCATAGAACGGGCACAGAACTGGCAAATTAGGAGTGGGAAAAGCATTACTATATATAAATAAAATGATCCAGACAATAAATATGCTGTTCACTAAGCACTTACGTAATGTAATGGGAAAATATACAAATAAACAGGTAAAAAAAAATGGTCAAAGTCTCTGAGAAAGACTTGATGTGGAATAAATTCTTGCAGATGACCTGACCCAGTTTTTATTGCAAAAGATGAACCTTGCACATTTAGGTGATTTAGTAAAAGGAGTTGCATCTAGGTAGCTGGCACAAGACCAAGCCACAAGTATAAAAGCTTTTTGCAATAAAGCCGTATTTTATTTTGCTGACACCACTTCAGTTCAAGAAGGCAATTTTGATCATATTTCTTGGAAATTTATGACAATACATTCCACCCTTTTTTTTTCTTTTCATGCTAATAGTATATTAGCAATGTCATAACATATTTTTCAACTAATCCTTGATATCTGACCAAAACTGAGATCGAAACTTCAATTGCTAAGCCACCGGTATTTAAATGCGCCGTGCCTAATTTAACAGCATTTTTGCACAGGCATTAAGTGAATTGCATGGGCATTAAGGGAATCCAGCTGCCCCCGCCACTGGTTTCGCTTGTCCAAAACTGGTTGTGAAGGTCAGGAATGGTGATCATGTGACTCCAACCCCAGGATGTTGCAACTGTCATAAATACATGCCGGTTACCTATTGTTACCAAATTTTGATCCCATGATTGCAGGCACACCTGACAGTCATTAATCCTGAAGACCGGTTTGTAAATCATTTTTTTCAACTTTGCATAGGTTGTTACGCAGTTGTAACTCAAGGACTATCTGACTATATGCATTCCGTTTGTCGCTTTGTTACAGTAAAATTATAAAAAGAAATTGCATAACATAAAGCCACACCTGGAATCCTGCATCCACTTTTGGTCACCATGTTACAAACAAGATGTTGAGACTTTGGAAAAAGTGCAAAAAGCAACTAAAAAAGTGAAAGGCCTGGAGACTAAAACGTATGAAGAATGGTTGCAGGATCTGGGTTTGGCTGGTCTAGAGAAAAGACGGATTAAGGGAGATGTGGTAGCTTTATCCCAGTATTTGAGGGGATGCTTCAAAGAGGAGGGGGTCAAGTTATTTTCCAAAGCACCTGAAGGCAGGATAAGAAACAATGGATGGAAACTGATGAAGGGGAGAAGCAACCTAGAACTAAGGAGAAACTTCCTAACAGGACAATTAACAATTGGAGCAGCTTGACTTCAGAAGATGTAGGTGCTCCATCACTGGAGGCTTTTAAGAGATTGGTCAAGCACTTGTCTGAAATGGTTCATAATGGTGAACCTATGGCATGCCCCAGGCAAACTTACCTTACTGTGCAAGCGTGCACATCCCAGCTGATTTTCAGCCTGTTTGAGGCCTTTTTTGGCCTGCCAGAGGCTTGAGGGAAGCCTCTGCAGCCTTTGCAGGCCGAAAATTAGGCCCGTTTTGTCACTTCCGATATTTCTGAAAATATATGGAGTGACAAAACGGGCCTATTTTGCGGCCTGCAAACGCTTCCCTCAAGCCTCTGGCAGGCCGAAAAAGACCTCAAATGTGCCAAAAATCAGCTGGGAGGCGCAGTGTAGGTAAGGGGGCAAGGGTGGAATTGCATGTGCATCTGCAGGGGGCGTGGGGGGCCCCTGCTCACATTGCCTTCTGGGTGTGTGCACACACAATTTTTGGCACAGGGGCCCAAAAAGGTTAGGCACCACTGGTATAGGGTCCTGCTATGGGCAGGCTGTTGGAGTAGAAGACCTCAAAACTCCAGTGCTATTATTCTGTTTTATGTTCTATCTTCCGCTTTGGTCTCTCAAGTTACTGAGAACAGGAAGTAAATCTGAAGCTCTTCAGGACAACCAGAAATTTAAAGTGTTCTAAAATTCAACAGATCCAATTTCTACCTGGCCAGCAAAATTACTGGCACATTTTGTATCTGCTGGGCTGTTCTTGTTCCCAGGAGCCAGATGGCTTTGAGACGGATTCGGAAAGAAAATACTTGAAGCACTCTTGGAGTGTTTGGAAAGCGGCATTCAAATACTAGCTTTTTCTTGGAAGTTATTTGGACTGGATCATTTCCAAATGTCTTTGGGAGCTCAGGTCAGGAACAGATAGTACCTTGGCACAGATCAGATCAGATCAAAGGCCGGGAAAGGCACATGGAAGCTTGCAACCAGCCTGGGATCAGTTTCCTCCAAGTTGGCCTTCTGCCACTTGGTCAGTTGCCTGGTCACATTTACATTTAACTGGCAACAGCTCCAGGTATCCTTAGAGGCGCCAAAAACACAAGGCTTTTCTCCTTCTGGTGCAAGACAGCATCAGCAGGGTGAAAAGCCCCCCCCCCATTTTCTTCTTCCATTGAAGAAATGACAGAGACATGGATCTGACACTGTGTGCAAGGAAACTGTGTGTATAAATTGTGGGATGATTGAGTCCCAGCATGGCCTTAGAAGTTCCACTTGCTTTGCAAATAATTAAGAGGTTAAAAAATGCACACTTGCAAAGAAGAGAGAGCTTTTATGATTTCATCAGTCACTCCTACAGCCGCTCTAGGGCTTAAAATAAAAAAGCCACAAAACAGACAGAAGATATTAGAAACACCAATCAAGCAGAACACAGCAAACTCCAAGACCAACAAACACAGATCAAGACTCCCAACCAATCAGGATGAAGAAAAAAAACCATCCTGGCACAGCAGTAGGCTAGCCCCAAATTTAAAACTGAAATGGCTGTGAAAGTCTGACTCACAGACGAACTCAGTACAGAAGCCTGATGATGGCAGATGAGATTCTGCTGAAACGTTGCTACAACTTTAAAAGCACTACAATGACTTGGGATAATACCCGAAGGAAGCTGAACTGCATTCATGTAAGTACCCGCGAAAACTTAAAAAAACATACATACATACATATATATATATATATATATATATATATATATATATATATATATATATACATACACACACACACACACACATATATTATTTATTTTATTTATACAAACATTCCATCTTTCATTTGAACAGCGTGTGTGCAATAACCATTATATTTTATACATATTCATTGCTTAACTTTAATACTCTATTCTTACTTAATACTAATCCACATCATATATCTAATTCTTATAACATTCCCCATCTTAACATTTTTAATTCTTACCACATGTTTACTATTTGGTGCTCGTCTTTTTTAATTTCTAACTTCCATATTTGTTTTCCAACCATTGATAAAATAAATCCCATATGATCTCGCCAAAGGATCTTGTCAGGTCTCCATCTTTTAACTTTCTTGCTTAACTTTTGGATAGGGGAGGAGTACATCCAGCCACCCTTTTAGAAGGCAACCATTCACTCAACCAGGGCTGTCTAGATAAGGTGGCACATCTGGCTGCTTCAGCTGAGACATATTTACTTCTCTCAACCTTAGAATCCTAGAGCCTTATTGGGACAAAGCAATGACTGGATTCCTGAGGTTCTAAGTGAAAATCCCAGTAGGAGATCCTTTTGAGATGCCTTCACAATGCTAAGTCAGAATAACCGAATGACAGAGTTGGAAGGGACCTTATAGGTCATCTAGTCCAAGCCCCTGCCCAAGCAGGCAACCCTACACCATTTCTGGTAGATGGCAGTCCAGTCTCTTCTTGAAAGCCTCCAGGGATGAAGCTCCCACAACTTCCAAAGACAACTTCTGTTCCATGGATTGATTTTTCTCACTGTCAGGAAATTCCTCCTTATTTTTAGATTGGACATCTCCTTGTTCAGTGTCCATCCATTGTTCCTTGGGTGCCTTGGAAAATAGCTTGACTCCCCCTCCTCTGTGTGAGCCCCTCAAATATTGGAAGATGCTGTCAAATCTCCCCTGGTCCTTCTCTTCCCTAGACTAACCATTCCCAGTTCCTGCAACTGTTCATCGTATGTTTTAGCCTCCAGTCCCCTCATCATCCTGGTTGCTCTTCTCTGCACTTTTTCTTGTCTCAACCTCTTTTTTATAGTGTGGTGACCAAAATTGGATGCAGTACTTGAGGTGTGGCCTTACTAAGGCTTTGTAGAGTGGTAGTAGTACCTCCCTTGATCTTGATTGCATCCCTCTGTTAATGCAATTTAGGATTGCATTGGCTTCTTTGGCTGTTGCCACACCCTGTTCAAATCTCAGTGGCTCAAGGTTGACTCCGCCTTCCATCCTTTCGAAGTTGGTAAAATGAGAACTCAAACTGTTCGGGGGGGCGATAGACTGACTCTGTAAACTGCTTAGAGTGGGCTGTAAAGCACTGTATTTAAATCTAAGTGCTAAGTGCTACTGCTATAAGTCACTTTTTTCAATGGTGGCGGGTTAACTTCAAACGGTCACTAAATAAACTGCCATAAGCCGAGGACTACCCATAAAGCAATGGTGGCTTCACAGATGATGTGTCAACACAAAGGCTCAGTTCTCACCATAATTGCCACCGAGCCCCGTTTTGCCTCGTCTAGCATAGAAGCTGAGTGGCCAAAATCTGATTCCAGAGGGACCAAGCCAGGAGTGGCAGCTGACCGCTTGGCCCCTCACACAGAGGTGGGATTCTACCTGGTTAGTTCGGAAATTGTGCCACTGTCTGGCCCCGCCTCACCCCGCCAACTCACTCCTTACCTGGCATGGGCGCCATCAAAACTTGCCTGCATTTGGTAAGTTGCTATTTTTCCTTCCCCCCCCCCCCCCCNCCCCCCCCCCCCGACCATCAGCTGTTCTGCTGTGCTGGGAGATTTAGATTAGCTAGAAAGCAGGAAATCATTGCATTTTTTGCTTTCTAGATAATCTAAAAGCAGAGCTGAACCTTCCTTAGGACTGAATCTTCTATTTTTCAATGCAGACTCAGGAAGCAGATTGCAGAATGGTAAATCTCTGAGTGAATCTGTGATTCTGTGAGCAACTCAATCTGCCTGCCTGCTTTGCCTGATTTTTGGGTAAAAAATGTTCTTTTTTAATTAAAAAATCAATATTTACATAAATATTTATAATATTTACATACATATCATGCCCACCCTGTCACATGATCACCAAGCCACATCCATAAACTGGGCTACGCTCACAGAACCGGTTAAGAAATTTGAATCCCACCCGTGCCTGCACTCACGTTCTCATTGGTCATGGCCTGGCCGACTCCGGACATCACGGACTTGGCGTTGCCGGTTCTCTTCCGGTTGATGAAGATGATCCCACCCAGGTAGATGACCAATCCCACTGGCCCCATGTAGAGCAGCTCCCTCTTGGCAATCTGGACGCAGCGCTCCGGAAGGATTTCCATCAGCCCTGTGAAGGGCAAAAAAAGCAGGAGGAAGACACACTGAAAAGCTGCCTCTGAGATTGGGAGTGCCCCTCTCCAAGTGCCCCTCTCCCCATCTTTGCTGACCGTGACTGGCAGAGACCCAGAGGAATGTCCTATTTGGGCCAATGAACCCAAGGGCTGTTTGGGGAAGGTAAAAATGGAAACGACCTAGACGCAACCCTTATTCGGTTAGCGTTGAAACCTCAGTCAAGATTTCATGGTCTCTGGAGAAATTAAGAGTCTCTCAGCTGCATTTCACAGCTCGGCGCTGGGAGGGAGGGGTCTCAAAGGCTGGGCTGTGGTGGGACAGCAGGCTGGACCAACCAGGAAGCCCCCCCCCCAATTGAATCAGGAAAGACATTCCCACCTATTCACATAATGCATCTAGTCTTGCTAATAACCCATTTACATGGGTCATAGCCTACAGCTGGGCCATGAAGGAGCCCAACACCCTTTCAAGCCTGCCATCCATCCATCTATCTATCTATCTATCTATCTATCTATCTATCTATCTATTACCAATCTATCTCTATCTCTATTATCTATCTCTTTTATCTCTATCATCTCTATTTCTATTATCTATCTTTATTATCTCTATCATTTATTTCTATCACTATCTATCTATTTCTATTATCTATCACTATTATCTCTATTATCTCCATCTATATCTATCTCTATTATCTATATCTATTATCTATATCTATCTATATTTCTATCTATCTATATCTATCTCACAAGTGATTAAATAATCAATGTGCTGAATTATAAATCTTCTATTATAAATAATTTTGCAATAAACCTGTAGTCCTTTTGAATTTCCTGATTTCTTAGGCCTGACAAGTCTAAATTTAACCAACTGGGTCCGCAGTGTGTAAGGAAGACAGCCCTCTTCCTTTGGTCTGAGATTTTCTTCCATCTCGTTGCTTTCTAAGAACATAAGAAAGCGATCGATATACGATTCCCAATCCTCCTCATCAGGATTGAAGGGTGCGGGAGGCGCGTTGTTACCGGCCATCTCTCTCGCTCGGTTTAGATCGCCGCGTGCTTCGGTCTCTGCTTCTACGACGATCCCATCCTCGTCGCCAGTGTTCCGTCCGGAAAGAAGCGCGTGAGACCGAGTTCCAAACAGCAACTCTTTTATTTAACTTGCCAGGCAAACGATACGGAACATAGCCCAAGCCGCGGCAGCCCTTTATATAGCGGCTTGCCTGCCGGCTTGTGGCCAATGACACTTGTTTAATTCTTCCTGCCGTTTGGCGGCTCCCCGGATGGGTTCCTAGTGAACCAATCCGTAAGTGGCCTTTTCGGCCAATCAGAACGAGGGACTTGGAACCTACCAAGTTCCATACAGAGCAGTCATAGTTATTAACCGTAATGACTTAATTTTTAATAATGATTCATTTCCATATTTAGATCTTCAAACTAATATAAGGGATTTTAATATGTGGGTGTAAAACCTTGTTATATGGACATTTTACAGCAAACATGAGATGTTAGTAAAAGAGCTGTGTCTGTTTTCTTGTTTTTGTAAATAATAATAATGCAAAATCCAGTCAAAGTATCTGGCTGACTTATGTGCAATGAAGTATAAATATTATTATTATTCCAAATATACATGAGTTGCATAATGAGTCAATGAACGGAAGAGAGGCAGGCAGCCAGACAGGTTTATTTAAACCAAGTTTGGTATACTGTGCAAATATACCTCTTAAGGTCAACTTG
The DNA here is from genome assembly GCA_004320025.1 of Laticauda laticaudata. NCBI lineage: Eukaryota > Metazoa > Chordata > Lepidosauria > Squamata > Elapidae > Laticauda > Laticauda laticaudata. The sequence goes on from BHFT01044182.1 coordinate 43,904, forward strand.
TAAAATATTTCTATGGTCTTTTTAGAGTTGCCAACAGAAAGGGAGAGGGGAAAGGGGCTTGAAAGAGCAGTGCGGGAGCTTGGAAATCGAAAGTGCATTCCATAAATAGTTTTTCAAAAATAGCAACTAGGTGACTGAAGTTTCTGCCACACAAATATCTAACTGGAGAACATGATTGATGACTCTTGGCTATGGATGTGTCTCATTGGAGAATATGAATTATGATACACCCAGAGGGGTGGGGAAAAACCAGGGTCAAGGGTGACAATGGATTATGTGTCTCAGAGCCGGCTACACCCAGGCAGTGCCGGACATGTTAACTCCGAAGAAATCCTTTTGAAGTTTTGGAAGTTTGGCTCAAGACTCATGATTTAATTGGGGTAACTGCCAGAATCCTGACAGTTAGGTTTTTAGCAAACCTGGCTACACATGTGATATTCTATCTCAATTAAGCTATCTTGATTTAAGAAGACCAGGGCTGGGTGTGAAGACCCTGATTTCAGTGGCTTCTCCCCTTCCCTTAAATCTCAAGCAAAGGCCATGAAATGGGAATGGCCCCTTGTGGTCTATCTGCTGCTGCAGGAAAAGAAGAGGCAGGGTCAAGTGAGGAATTAGTCTGGAGTGCTTACATTGCTGAAACAATCCAAGTCCATTTCCAGTGAATTCCACTGACCTTACCTAGAACCAATTTAGTGCTGATGGTTAGTTGGCTAAATTCTTGAGTATGAGCGTGAGCAATCAATCTTAATTGGAATTTAACATGTGCATTAAACCCATACAATTCTTGAGTCTGTGACAATTTGCCACAACCAACTTGGCACCCGCCATCTTGCCACAAGACAACTCATTGCAGGGCAACAGTTAGACTAATATTAAAGAAATGGTGGAATAGAATTATTAATGAGCTGCGGTGGTGCAGTGGTTAGAGTGCAGTACTGCAGGTTACTTCTGCTGACTGCCGGCTGACTGCAATTGGGCAGTTCGAATCTCACCAGGCTCAAAGTCAACTCAGCCTTCCGTCCTTCCGAGGTCGGTAAAATGAGGACCCAGATTGTTGGGGGGGCAATAGGCTGACTCTGTAAACTGCTTAGAGAGGGCTGTAAAAGCACTGTGGATTGGTATATATAAGTCTAAGTGCTATTGGTATTAAAGAAAGGGTGCAAAATGAGGGACAGAATGAAATGTGAATGGCAAAAATTGAAATAATTGTATTTGTTTTAATTAATTAAACAGAATTGTTAAATTGTCCTGCGCCAAGTTGCCCATAGTGAGGGTAGCTGCAATGAGTTGGCCACAAGGAATTGGCCATGACAAATTGTCCCATTCCCACACAATTCTTCGTGCCTGGCCCCTTTTCAGAGGCTGGACAAGCCAAGGACAAGAATACCTCCTCCTTCTGTGACCAGATGGAGCCCTAAACCCCCTAAGAGCGGCCCTCCCACTGTGACCCATGGAGCCCAGACCCCTACCCATCATGTCCAGGATGCTCTGGTGGTTTGAAATGATGACACAGGGACCTTCCATCTCGAAGTGCTCCAGACCCTTCACTTCAAACCTCAGGCCGTAGAAGTACTTGAAGGTGCGAACCACATTTTTAATTAACCTAATAATAATAAAAAAAAAACAGACAAGTGTGATGAGACAACTGGCCCTCCACAGAGGTGAAACTTCGCGTCGAAGATGACCTGAAGCTGTTCCTCAACAAAACCCACGTTTCCCTCCCAACTCTCTTCCCACTGGCCTGCGTGCAACAGGTATTTTCTTCGCTCATTAAACCCGAAATTCTGGCTTCTTAAAACGGTGAAACCTCTTTTGGTGAGATATTAAAGAGGGCTAGGAGCTGCATGATTTTTCCTGCTTTCAGCCTCCCAGCTGGAAAAACAAGTTCCTCTCTTTTCTGTTCTTCCAGTCACCTCCATCAACGGCTTTCTGGATGAGGCAGAAAGGTAAACTATCCATGAAAATGACTCAGCTCTTTCAACCGTGGCTGGGCAAAGTCCCTCAGTGACTGACTGAGGCAACCTGTCACTCTTGTCTTGACCTCAAAGCGTGCTCTCTCTCTCTCCCTTCTCCCTTTCTATGTCTCTGTCTCTCTCTCTCTGTCTCTGTGAATGTCTCTCTGTGTGTGTGTCTCTGTCACTCTCTCTTTGAGTGTGTGTGTGTCTCTCTCTCTCTCCCCGTTTCCCTTCCATCTGAAACTTCCACTCCTGGTTTGTAAAAGCCCACATTTCCTAGACAAACTACCACACCGAGAACTCCCAGCCATTGCCCACATGGGTGAAAACCGCAGTCCCGACACTTGTCTTGGCATGGCTAAAAACCACCGAGAGCTGCTAATTAGTCCTTGACTTATCATTCCAATTGCGACTGGAATTTCCACTGTAACACTTGTTAAGTCAAGTCAGATTCAATTTTAGGATGAACTTCATGGTAAGTAAATCACGAGGTTGTTAAAAAAAAATCCATCTTCCTTCATCACTGTTTCTTGTTGGAACTTGGCCAAAAAAAGGTTCACAAAATGTGACCACAGGATGTTGCAGCCTATCACATGCATGAGCTGGCTGCCAAGTGCCCAACTTGTAATTACACCACTGTGGTGTGATGTGACAGCTTTAAGTGTAACTACAGGTTATAGATCCTTTTCTATTTTCTACTCTATTTCAAAAACAGTAATAATAAAGGATTCTATTCTTAGCACCATTGTAACTTTGAACCTTTGTTCAATGAAAGGGGGATCATTGCTAAACTACAAGTCCCAGCTTGCTTTGAAGCTGCAGCACTTCAGCACTTCCCAGGATTTTTATTTTATTTTTATTTATTTATTTATTTTTGTCAATTGCTTACAAGATAATAGATGTAAGTGAAAACATAGTTATGAATACATGGATATATATAAGAAAAATAAAAAATAAAAGAAACAATAGGACAGGGACGGTAGGCAAATTGGTGCACTTATACACGCCCCCTACAGACCTCTTAGGAAAGGGGTGAGGTCAGTAGTAGATTGTCTGGGGGTTTGTGGATGTAACAACAAAGTCAGGTAGAATATTCCAGACATTGACCATCCTGTTGCTGAAGTCATATTTCCTGCAATTAAGTTTGGTGCAATTAACCTTGAGTTTGTATCTATTGTTTGCTCTTGTGTTGTCATGGTTGAAGCTGAAGTATTCATTGACAGGTAGGACATTGTAATGTATGATTTTATGTACCATACTTAGATCGGACCAAAGGTGGCTTAGTTCTAGGTTTTCTAGGTCTAGAATTTCGAGTCTGGTGGTATAAGGTCTTCTGCAACGAGTAGAGGAGTGGAAAACTCTTCTTGTGAAATATTTCTGGACTTTCTCAATTGTGTTAATATCAGATATGTAATGTGGATTCCAGACTGATGAGCTGTATTCGAGGATTGGTCTAGCAAATGTTTTATATGCTCTAGTTAACTGTGTGATATTACCAGAAAAAAAGCTACGTAGGATTAGGTTAACAGCTCTTAATGCCTTTTTGGCTATGTAGTTATAGTGGGCTCTAGCACTTAGTTCATTACAGATGAGTACTCCAAGGTCCTTGACAGAGTTTGGATCATCAACAAGGTCTTGATTATTCACCCTATATTTTATTTTCTGATTTTTTTTGCCAATATGTAGGACAAAGCATTCATTTGTTGAGATTTGAAGTTGAAGATGAAGGCAGATAGGGTAAGGAAGGCCGCAAGAGCTGGTGGGGGCAAAACAGAAGGACGAGAGCTGTGGCGCTGTGCCAGAAGATAGAAAGCGCACTGCCTCTACTGCCCAAGGGAGGGGAAGGAGAAGATGGCACACCACCCTGAGAATCTGGATCTGACTGGCTCTCTGCAGCTGCCCCCATCTTCATGCAAATGGGGCAGAGTCCACTTCCAACCTTGGGAGCAACAAGAGCGGTGAGTAACCCTTAGGCCAGAGGTCGAGGCCAGAGGTCCAACCCATTCCTGGGATGAATGGCTCGGATTTTTTTCTCAATGTGTGCAGAAGAGAAGTTAAGGATGGAAAGAGCAGCTCTGAAAATCTCTTTAGCTCAAGAGCCCAAGAGAAGGCCTTGCTTTTCTGCCAGAGAGGAAAAGGCATTTTGCAGAATCCCCTGTGGAATGATGCAGTCTGCTGGAGGGTCTTTGCACTAAGATGTTGTTTCAAAGGACTTTTTGTTCTCAATTGATTTTATTTTATTTATGTATTTATTTATTGGATTTATATTGCTGCCTATTCACCCATGGTGACTTAAGGTGGCTTACAAGGTATAAAACCACATTTAAAACAGTAAAACTAGTAAGAAGAATCAAATAAATTAATATAATTGTTGGGGTTCACTGGCAGCCTGTGCAGACGGCAGCCAAATTGGACAGTGGGGAAGAACAGGGACCAGTCTGGGAGTCTGGGGAGGACTCGAACGAGGGTCCTGCATCTGATACAGAGATGGGGCAGGACTATCTGGGAGTGAGGTGCTACCTCTGAAGCCTCTGGAGTCTGGCAGCAGCGAGGCAGAGGAACAAGGGGAGCCTGTTCCCAGTGCGCTGTGCGCAGAGCTGCTAGAAGGTAAGAGCAGCTGAGACAAAAGGGGCGACTCAGGAGTAAGGCTTGGAGGTGATTGCCCCTCCCCTAAAGGATAAAGGAAGTACAAAGGTAGAGAAACCTTTGCAGGAAGCAACATCGTTCGCTCTGTACAGATTAAACCTTGAAACTCTGTGTGGACTTTGTTCGGTCGAGTTTTTACAGTTGACACTTTAGTTGTTGGCAGCAATTCAAAGGAGAGAAAAGTGGGTACTTATCTTGAGGGACTGTTTGGGACTCAATACAGGCTGGGAATGAACATAATTCCCAGTGGTGCGATAAAACAAGTTGTTTTAACTAAGTGTGTGCTTAATTATGGTCTCAGAAAGTCTTGGTCAGAACAATAATAAAATCATCTCCCACCCCAGCGACAGCAGATTCCACTGGGCTTCATCCCACTCAGGGTTCCCCAGGCCCACTGGCAGAACCAGGTCTTCAGTGCCTTCCGGAAGAGAATCAGAGTGGGGACCATTTTGATATCTGGGGAAATGATGTTCCAGAGAGAGGGAGAAACCATGGAGAAGGCCCTTCTTATGGGTCTCACCAGGTGTATCTCCCTAGGGGATGGGACTCGCAGCATTCCCTGCCTCCCCCCAATCTGATGGGTCGGGTAGATGTGACCGGCAAGAGGTTTCCTGATTCACATGACTTCAGGGAAGAAAGTGAACTGTAAATGGTTCCATAAAAGTCGATCACTACAGTGGAAAGAAGAGACAGCAAGGAAATCAGCTCTTTGTAATTCCTCTCTGGACAAAGAGAGGACCTGAGGATCACCCACAAGTGCTCCAGACCACTACTCCTTATGAGGAGACCACAAGCAATGCTCTCCGACTGATTCAAAGTTCTGGGAGACAAAGCAGCAGCCATCTTTTTACTCAAAACAGGGTCAGCGCCTTCAAAGGAATGCAAATGGGTTTGGATATTTCCTTTTCTAAACAGAAATTCAATCCTTTCCATGGGAAAATGCTTTTGGCTTGAATTCTCTTTTTTAAAAAATAAAAAACCGATAGGATTAAACGATGAACTTGGACATAAGAGGGAACCAGAAGGAACTAAAGTATACAATAGAAGGGGAAGAAAGCTTAATTTGCTTTACTAAGACAGAATTCAGCAAACTGTTTTGTAATATTGAAGAATGTTTTTGAGCAATGGACAGAATTTTATTTTAAGAGTGTCTGTTCTAGAGAGGTGTGTTTAAAAAATATTATGGAAGAGGAACAAGTTGGAACAGGCTCATCTGACAATGGATTTAAAACTGAAAGGCTACAGAGGTGGAAAAAGATGATGCACTTACAGAAGAAACCAGATGATGTCTTAACTAAAGGAGATTAAAAAGAATTTGCATACCAGGAGAGTGACCTGGATTTTCCTATGTTGGATTTACAAAAGAGGCTTCTTAAAGCTCTGAAGGATTTTCTGCACTTCCTATTTTTGTATTCTTTTTTAATTTGAATTAGCTTTTATTATTGTAATTTTTAATATAATTATTTTTTTTTAAATTCCTGAGGTTAAAAAATAAAGCCACAATGGCCCAAAACAACCAAGGCTTAATCTGCATTTGAGCCCTGCGGTCTTTGAGAAGCAGTTTGCACCTAACAGGTAACAGATAGTCAGAGTTGGAAGGGACCTTGTAGGTCATCTAGTCCAACACACACACACCCCCGGTCCAACTGGGAGATCCTACACCACTGGATAGCAAATGGCAGTCCAGTCTCTTCTTGAAAGTCTCAAGTGATGAAGCTCCCACAACTTCCAAAGGCAACTTCTGTTCCACGGGTTGATTGTTCTCTCACTGTCGGAAAGTTTCTCCTTATTTCCAGGTTGAATCTCTCTCCTTGTTCATTTTCCATCCATTATTCCTTGTCCCTTCTATTGGGGGTATCTTCAAAAGGGCCCCCTCCCTCACAAAAGCAGGAGGAACAGCTACCCACCAATGCCAAAAACCAACAACCCCAAATTCAGATCCCTAAATGCTAGAGAAACGTTTCTCAACCTTAACAAGTTTAGAGAGGTGAACTTCAACTCCCAGCTGGGGTATTCTGGGAGTTGAAATCCATCCATCTTTAAAGGTACTGAAGCCAAGAAACAATTAGACCACAGTTCCCCAACCTTTCTGGCTTTGTCAGCCATTGTGGAGGGGAGGGGATGGTTCCATGTGGGTGACAAGGAAACGTGTGTGTGCATGCAGCTCCATTGGTGCAACAGGCAGGCACACGCCACTCATGCAAATGGAGCACACGCTCACCCGCCCATCACCACCATGGCCCAGTTCCAAATGGCTCAAGGGTAGCATTGATGGTGTTTACTTAGTTTGGGGAATGAAACTGTCTGCAAGGAAACAAGCTCAGAGAGCACCAAGGACCCTTCATGTCAACCCTTTATCAATATCAGCAACTGCCTGGAGATTTTGTTTTTAAAACAGATTTAACAGATTAACAGAGTTGGAAGGGATCTTGTAGGTCATCTAGTCCAACCCCCTGCAGCATTTCTGACAGGTGGCAGTCCAGTCTCTTCTTGAAAACTTCTAGCGATGAAGCTCCCACAACTTCTGTTCCATGGGTTGATTGCTCTCCTTTCAGGAAATTCCTCCTTATTTCCAGGTTGAACCTCTCCTTGATCAGTTTCCATCCATTATTTCTTGTCTGGCCTTCAGGTGCCTTGGAGAACAGCTTGACCCCCCTTCCTCCTCTCTGGGGCAGCCCCTCAAGTATTGCAACACTGCTCTCCTGTCTCCCTTGGTCCTTCTCTCCACTAGACATGTTTTAGCCTCCAGGCCCCTCATCATCCTGGTTGCTCTTTGCACTCTTTCGAGTCTCAACATGTTTTTCATAGCATGGTGGCCAAACCTGGATGCAATACTCTAGGTGTGGCCTTACTAAGGCTTTATAGAACATTATTAGGACTCCCTTGATCTTGATTGTATTCCTCTGTTCATGCAATTTAGGTTTGCATTAGGTTTTTTTGCCTGTCGCTGCAAATTGTTGGCTCATATTTAATTGTTTGTCCACTAAGACTCCAAGATCCCTCTCATGGTGACTGCTATTAAGCCTGGTTTCACCCAGTGTACTATATGTGTACTTGTGGTTTCTCTTGCCTAAGTGTAAGACTTTACTTTTCTCTACATTGAATTTCATTATGTTAGATAGGGCCCCTGGTTTAAGTTTTTGGGACAGAACTTACTGAGCCCTTTTACAAAAGAGCCAAGCCAAAGGACTTCGCATTGGCGATAACTGCTCCAGGTTAAAATAAGGAAATAGGGAAGTCACTGCCTTTCTTGTCCCACCCCCTCCCCAATTCCAGAGCACCTAGAGTGCTGCATCCAGTTTTGGGCACCACACTATAAAAAAGAGGTTGAGACTCTAGAAAGAGGGCAGAGAAAAGCAATGAGGATGATGAGGGGACTGGAGGCTCAAACATACGAATGAACGGTTGCAGGAACTGGGCCTGGCTGGTCTAGCCAATTCCAGAGCAATTATCTGGCTGCTTTTACCAAGCAATGATGAAGCATCGCATTCACATTAAAGGCTCAGTGCTGTCAAGCTACCACATCACAATCCAACGAAGTGAGATATCTAAATCTTCCTTCTATGACAATTGCTTCTTTCCCCACAAAATGTTTCTGGAGTTCTACAGCCAAAGAAAAGAGGAAAACCTGTCCATCAGGATTGTGGGGTGTGCCTTCCAATTTCAGCAGAGAACACAATGCCATCCAAAGCCTTAAGAACAATAATATCAAAAGAAAGAGGGGCAGTTTTCATCAAGCGAATTATAACAAGGAAACCTAGAAACAACTCTCAAACCCAATGTCAGGGGAGGCTCCATTCAAAACCCAAGAAACAAAACCTTAGACTCCCTTGTTATAGAGAAAAGGACTTTTACTGGAAATTGAAGTGGTAGCATCAGAAGAAATAAAAAATATCTGAGGCAATAGGCATGAAAATCACACATAGAAACTTATCCCATATTCCCACCCCCCAAAAGTTCAAACTGGCCGTCCAATCTGAGATGTGTATAATGCAGGGGTCTTCAAACTTAACAGCTTTAAGACTGATGGACTTCAACTCCCAGAATTCCTCCTTCAGTCATGTGACCTCAGGAATTCTGGGAGTTGAAGTCCACAAGTCTTAAATTTGCCAAGTTTGAAGAGCCTTGGTATAATGTCATGAGAGGCATCTTCAGGTGGTGTTTCAGACATCTGGTATGCCAAGAAGGTTGACCTTGACTTAGGCAGATAAGGGGCTACATCTGCGCAGTAAGCAAGTAAGCATAGTCAAGGAAACATCCCAGCTTTTACATTTCACCATCTCAAGCCTCCAGCACACTTCCCACCATGAAGTCCAATTATTCTTCCCTTCCCCCGTTTCTATGGCAGCCAGAAAAACAAGCAGAAGGAGAATTCTTGGAGGCTGACACCCACATTCTGCTAACTTCAATCTTCAGATCCCACACAACGTATCGATGAACAAACTGCGTGACCGTTGAAATCATTTCCCAAGTTGGCATCTGCCTGGAAACATCCTAGTAGACCCAATTGGGCACCTTCTACCAATCCAATGTAAGAAAAATAAGGTCCTGCACTTAGATCAGAAATAGCAAATGCACAGGTTGTCCCAAAGGTGCCTTTTTTTCAGGAGGCAACTGGACTTTCTGGTTTTTCTTTGAAGACGTTTCGCTTCTCATCTAAGAAGCTACTTCAACTCTGACTGGATGGTGGAGAATGGAAGGATTTATACACCTTGCAGACAAGCTGGTCATTTGCATCCTTTTAGAGGGTCATTGAAGCACTTGGTGGTTTATCTGTGTCCTTGGAGTCACCTGAGTAGCACTAATGGTTCCTGTAGTCTGCAATTTTTCCCTCTGGAAATCCCTTCCTACTCCTACACCATTCAAAGGATGCTCATCCCAAATTGTATAGCTTAAAGCAAGGGTCTTCAAACATGGCAAGTTTAAGACTTGTGGACTTCAACTCCCAGAATTCCTGAGCTAGCATGACTGGAGGAGGACTAAGTCTTAAAGCTGTCAAGTTCGAAGACCCCTGATCGATCTATCTATCTATCTATCTATCTATCTATCTATCTATCTATCTATCTATCTATCTATCATCTCTCTCTCTCCACACCTACTTATTTACTTATCTATCAATCTATCATCTATCTATCATCTATCACAAGGGTCTTCAAACTTGGCAAGTTTAAAACTTACGGACTTCAACTCCCAGAATTCCTGAGCTAGCATGACTGGAGAAGGAATTCTGGGAGTTGAAGCCCACCAGTCTTAAAGCTGTCAAGTTTGAAGACCCATGGCTTAAAGTCTCCATCCTCCAGGTAATGGTTGTCCCAAAGGTGATTTTTTTCAGGTGGCAAGTGGACTTTCTGTTTTTTCTCTGAAGACATTTCACTTCTCATCCAAGAAGCTTCTTCAGCTCTGACTGAATCTTCTACCTACATCCCAAAATACAAAAATGTAACTGTCTCATTGTCTCTATCCCATTCCATTCTTGTGATAATGACTTGCCTCAGCCTTATGCCAACAGCTACCGACAAGATTCACCTAAAGGGGTGTTAAGGAAACTGAACCCCATAGGCAATCTCCCCAACAAACCCATTTGAGTTCCCATGGATGTTGAATCACTGTTTATCAACATCCCACACAAGCATGGATTTCAAACTGTCAAGAACGATACCAGTGATGTCAATACAGCATCTACTGGCATAAAACTGTGCAAAATTTCAAAGTTAGTTCAGCATTGGCAGTTACATGTATCTGTAAGTCAATGGCCTGACCATGGGCCCATGGATGGCTCAATCTGCCAACCCCTTCTTAGCACCTGGAACGATGCATTCTTCAACTCTTATCCTCAGAATCCCTTTCCTTTCTTGAGATTCCCCGATGGCATTTTCATCATCTGGACCCACGGAAAGGAATCATGACAACAACAGCTACCATCGGTCACCTGCACTTCTGTACCTGTCTGGGTTGGCTGTGCAACCAAACAAGACATAGACTTCAATGGAAAAAACAATGGCTATCAACCTTTCTTCCGTCGAGGACCTGTATGCTGCATTAGCCAAAGAGAGGGCTGTGGAAATACTGACAAACCTCTCACATCCTGGACAAAAATAGTTTCAACTCCTTCCCTCAAAATGACGCTATAGAGCATTGCAGATCAGAACAACTAGACACAAGGGGACTTTTTTCCAAAATGCCATCACTCTGCAAAACAAATAATTCCCTCAACACTGTCAAACTATTTACTAAGACTGTATTGCTACCATTCTTCTCATCCTTCCTATTACCTATCTCCTTTTCTACTTATGACTAGAATGTTGCTGCTTGTATCTTACAACTTATATTGTTTTATTTAGTTTCCTAGTATGATTTGATTGCTTATTTAGTACCCTATACTATCATTAAGTCTTGTACCTAATGATTCTTGACTCTTGATGAACGTATCTTTTCTCTTATGTACACTGAGATCATATACACCAAGACAAATTCCTTGTGTGTCCAATCACACTTGGCCAATAAAGAAGTCTATTCTATTTTATTCCATTTAGCTTATGATTCTTGATGAATGTATTTTTATGTACACTGAGAGCATTTGCACCAGAACAAATTCCTTGTGTGTCTAATCACACTTGGCCAATACAGAATTCTGTTCTGTTCTATTCTTTCCTTGTTCTAGTCTATTCTGTTCTATTCCTATTTCTATTATTTCTATTCCCATCTAGATCTTTCTACAGACCAAGTCTGCAACTGATGACACAATACAATGACACAATGGAAAGCCATAGGTCGCTCCCACCCAGAACACCTACCCAAACTAAAATCTGTAACCAAGCCCTACACAACCCTTGCCTATGTTCTGACCAAGCCAGGCATTTGGGGGATGAACCACCCATTCAACTTGGCCCTTCTTCTGGCTGGAGAATTCTGGGAGTTGAAGTCCACAAGTCTTAAAGTTGCCAAGCTTGGAGACCTCTGTTCCAGGGCCTTCCCCTAAACACTGCCATCTGATGGGAGCTAAGAAGCAGGATAAAGTTGAGTAATTACATGTTATAAAAAATGGACTTGGTGCCAGGTCTCTGTTATTTTTAATGTTCTAATGCAATTATCTCTATGTTCTTAATATGCTTTTAATTTTTGATTGGGAGCCGCCTCAGAGTTGATTAGAAAATGGGTGGCTACATAAACATTTTCAACGAATTATGAAATAAAAACGCCTCCAGCTTCTACTTAAGCCAAGTGTTATTTCATAAGCTACAGTCAATATTGAACAATCATTCTGCACTTTTTCAGACACTACAGGGTAAAATGCATACCTGTGTAGAAAGTCAGCACCTACCCCTCTCCTAGAAGAATGGAATATTTTGAGGAATATTAAAAAAGGCAGAATATTATATTTCCCAAAGGGAGAAATGGAGAAACGTGTTTTTTTAGAGGCAGAAAGCAACCCCCATTTTTCTTAACAGCCCACAGCAGATGTCAGCACTTAAGAGATAAAGAACTTATTGAAAGAAGACAGGTATCTAGATAGCTCTATTCATAAGAAAATACCCTCACCCAAGAGCCAAAACAGGACGAAAGCCATTATGACACAATAGGACTTGCCCAACACCCTTTCAGAACACAAGCCCTTCGCTACATCATCTCAGAGCAGTCCAAACTTCAACCAAACTTAGCTCAAACAAACTCCTAGGATTTGTACTTTGCCTATAGAGTCAGCTATGACCCCTACATGACCTGTATATGGGAGTCTGACAGCCAGTGGAATACATGTTCTTGCACAGGAACAGGAAGCTCAAGTGCAAAGCCCAAAAGAAAGTATAAACACCCCCCACTCTCAACTCCATTTTGTCAGCAGTACCAGAACCACGAACCCATGTGATTCTCCTCATCAATAAAATGGATCCTGTTTCCAGAGGACACACATTCTGGGTTGGCTCATTCACATCACAATCAGTGAGACAGGTTGATAGAAAACAACACCTTCCTCCAAAGTCCAGGGACGTTCAGCAATTCAGGAGCTGAAAGGGAGAAAGTGTCTCCAAAGCTTACAACATCCATTTCCCTCTTAAATAAACATGGCAGGAAAAAAAATCCAGGATTTCTTTTTTTTTTTTTTATCACATTTACCCCACAGGGATGTAGACAGAGACCTTGGCCCATAGAATTGCCAAGAATCAGACGCGACTGAATGGATGACATCATCATCACTGCAAGGGATTCTGGGCAAGTCAGTAAAGAGGCTAATAGGTTAAACTTGCCCCCAGAACCCTGGAGAAGAGAGTTCAAGGTGAGACAGGTCGTCCCTCCTAAAGAAACAGGCCCTCTTTGGCTGCTAAATCAGATGAAGAGAAGGACCAGGGGAGACATGATAGTAGACTTCCAATATTTGAGCCCCAGAGAGGAGGAGGGGGCCAAGCTGTTTTCCAAGGCACCGAAAGCCAGACAAGAAATAATGGATGGAAACTGAACAAGGAGAGATTCAACCTGGAAATAAGGAGGAATTTTCTGACAGTGAGAACAATCCACCCATGGAACTGAAGTTGCCTTCAGAAGTTGTGGGAGCTTCGTTCCTGGAAGCTTTTCAAGAAGAGAACTAGACTGCCATCTGTCAGAAATGGTGTAGGGTCTCCTGCTTGGGGGGTGGGTGGGGTTGGACTAGATGACCTACAAGGTCCCTTCCAACTCTGTTAATCTGCTCTTATTGGATTCCAAGACATAGGAGAAGCCACAATGCCCAACCCAAAGACAGCCAAGCAACGTTTTGTTTATTCTTCTTATATGTATCCATGTATTCATAACTATGTTTATACTTATACCTATTATCTTGTAAGCAGTTGACAAATCAAACTAAATTTTAAAAAATAAAATAAAACGTCTAGTTTTTTGATGTTAGAAGACAGAAGGAAAAAAAGGGGGTGACATAAGATTTCTTCTCTCTACTTGTTGCCTCGCCTGAAAGGCATTCCAGGAATGGCATATCTACTAAGGTTTTATGCACCCAACCATCAAGTAGGCAGGAAGGTAGGGGGAGGTGGTGTAGACTGGCACAGAGAAACCATAAAGGACTTTTGTCCCAGTTAATGCCACACCTTCCAAGAAGTTGGGGTGTAAACAGAGTCACCTTGCCAAGAGAACAAGAGCCTTACAGTAGTTAAACATTGGGAGGAATCTGGTAATTTTTCCCAACTAACAGGTTTTAATTGTAGACTCCTTGTGGCAAACAGTTTGTTGCTTTCCCTGGCCTAAATAAGAACGTTTTTTTACGTTTACGTTGGGTAACGTTTTTTTTCCATTTATACAGTATATAATACCAAGTTACTCAACAGCACTGTGACATTATATATATAAATTTATGTGTCCTGTCAAAACTTACAATACACAATACTTTCACACCCTCTTATTTATTATCAATCCAAATAAACCATGTTTCTCATACTGCATTGTATTCTTATACCCTTATATCTATTATCAGTCCAAATAAACCATGTTTCCCATACTTCATTGTATTCTGTGTCTGCTTTCCCTTTTAATTCCATAGTCAATTTATCCATTTCCATACACTCTAAAAAATTTTTGATTATTAAGCTTTCAGGTGAGATGGAGTTTTTCTTCCAGTACTGAGCATATGAAATTCTAGCTGCTTGTTAATATATGTAATATAAGATATTTTGTCTTTCTGTTACAGTTTTTTTATTATTCCTAAAAGGAATAATTCTGGGACAAAATCAATTTCTTTTAATTCGCTCTTCTAACCACATTTGAATCATTTCCCAGTATTTTTCCACTTTAGGGCATGTCTTTCCATCTTGGTCCATCTGCTTTTTTTAAGAGTAAGGTCTTTGGCCCAGAGTTCACCATGGCCTTGAGCTTCACCAAAAAAAGGCACAAATATTTGGGATGTTTATTAAAGTAAGTGATGAGTAGAAGGATTCCCTAGCTTCTCTCCCTCTCTCTCCCTCTCTCCCCTCTCTCTCTTCCAGATTGGATATAAAATGAGGAAAGAGAATCTGCTTTTAAGTGTCTTTCATGGAAGGAAGTCAAAGAAATTATCATGGCTGGAGAACTCTACACTTATAGTATTCAGTGCAGGAAGATCTCACCAATTACTCATTCAGCAATCATTTGAAATTACAACAGCGGTGGGGGGGAATCTTTTAAGAGCAATGCCTGCATTTATGACCTTTGCAGTATCTTTCAGTCATATGATTACTGTTACATTCAGTCCCTGTTGTCCTCTGCCTGACTCGTTTTTCTTTTTCCCCTTTGCAGAGCAGAGAAAGGGATTACAAGAGAGTAAGCAAGCACATCAGAAGAAATACTATATATCAGTGGTTTACAGAACACACTCAAGGCTGCAGGTGTACTTTCCTGTAAACTGTCCCCTGCCCAATGAATGTAAGTACAAAATTACTGTAATTATCCCAGGATTGATAAGAGCCTTCTGAAGGGCAAGGGAGTAGGGAAAAGAGCAGTACTATTAGAGTTACAAGGTTTCCCAATTAATAAACACTTCTTTTAACTACAGAGTTGCCAAACCCAATAAAAGGAAAGGTAAAAGTTCCCCTCGCACAAACATGCTAGTTGTTTCCAGCTCTACGGACCAGTGATCATCTCCGTCACAAAGCCGAAGAGCCATCGCTGTCCGAAGACGTCTCCGTGGTCATGTGGCCGGCATGACTAAACATCATTGGAAAATCACTGGATTGGAAAAGACCTGATGTGGTTCCTATCTTTAAAAAAAAAAAAGTGGGGGAGGGGAATGGACCCTGGAAACTGCAGGCCAATCAGCCTAACATCAATACCTGGGAAGATACTGGAAAAAATAATAAAAAGGACAAATAGGCTGAAAAACAGCTTCTATCCCAGAGCACTAACTATACTAAATTCTACTGTGCAGTGCAATATTAATGCAATATTGGGTTTTCAATTCAAATGAATAGATTAGAATGTAAAGGATGTGTGTTTGTATTTTATTTTTATGGTTACAATGTCCGCTGAAGATGGCATTTAATTTAATGTACAAGATGCAATGACAATAAAGTAAATTAAACTAAACTAAAAAATAGATCTGTGAACATTATAAAAGTATAACTAGTAGCCAGCACAAGTTTGTTAAAAACTGATCATGCCAAACCAATCTTATTTCATTCTTTGACAAAGTGACTAAATTACTAAACCAGCAAAATGCTGTGGACATAGTATATACTTAAGACTGCAGCAAGGCATTTGGCAAAGTAGACCACATCCTACTTCTTGGTAAGCTAGAAAAATATGGGATAGACAGCATCACCACCAAATGGATTTGTAACTGGCTGATAAACCATACTCAACAAGTAGCCTTTAATGGTAGGACATCTACATGGAAGGAAGGAAGCAGTAGGGTATCACAAGGTTCTGTTTTAAGCCCAGTACTCTTCAATATCTTCATAAATTACTTAGATGAGGGAATAGAAGAGGAACTCAACAAATTTGCAGATGACACTAAGCTGGCAGGAATAGCCAAGAGCCCAGAAGACAAGCTCAGGATCTAAAAAGATCTTGACAGACCTGAACAATGGGCCCTATCCAACAACATTTGAAATTTAATGCAGAGAAAAGAAAGGTTTTACACCTGGGCAGGAAAAACCGAAGGTACATTTACAGATGAGGTAAAACATGGCTCAAAAACAGTCCCTGTGAGAAGAACCTTGGAGTCTTAGTGGACAATCCCTTGAATATGAGTCAGCAATATATGGCAACAACCCAAAAAATCCAATGCAATCCTAAATTGCATTAACACAGGGATACAATCAAGATCAAAGGAGGTACTACTACCACTGTATAAAGCCTTAGTAAGGCCACACCTAGAACACTGTATCCACTTTTGGTCACCACACTGTAAAAAAGAGGTTGAGGCTCTAGAACAGTGATGGCGAACCTTTTTGTTGTGGCGTGCTGAAAGTGCGTGTGTCCCACAATGCAATGTACCCCACCCCCCTGCGCATGCGCGCACAATCCCCCTCCTTAACTGCACTGTGCATGCTTCCCAGCTGATTTTCGACCCGTTTGAGGCCTTGTTCGCCCTCCTGGAGGCTCGAGGAAAGCCTCTGCAGCCTCGAGACGCCAAAAAACATAGGATGAACAGTTGCAGGAACTGGACCTGGCTAGTCTCGTGGAGCGAAGGACCAGAGGAGACAGGAGAGCATCTTCCAATATTTGAGGGGCTGCCACAGAGAGGAGGAGGGGGGTCAACCTGTTTTCCAAAGCACCTGAAGGCCAGACAAGGAATAATGGGTGGAAACCGAACAAGGAGACATTCAACATAGAAATAAGGAGAAACTTTCTGACAGTGAGGACAATCAACCAATGGAACAGAAGTTGCCTTCAGAAGTTATGGGAGCTTCATCCCTGGGAGCTTTCAAGAAGAGACTGGACTACCATCTCTCAGAAACACGGTGTAGGGTCTCCTGCTTGGGTGGGAGTGTTGGGGATTGGAGATGACCTATAACAGAGGTGTCAAACTCACGCCCTTACAATGTCACTTGACGTATTGGGACATTTCCCCCCTTTGTTAAACAGGGCTTGGGCGTTACCAGGCATGACACATCCAGCCCATAGGTCAGGAATTTGACAGCCCTAATCCAGAAGTTCCGTTCCAACTCTGTTATTATGTATTCCGTATTCTATTCTAGAAAATTCTTCCATCCAATGCCATGGTAGACATTCCCAAGGCTCCAGTTTAATTAAGACCATGATGTGCTTTCCCACAATTAAGTTGTCCATCTTGTGCAAACATCAAAGCCAAGTCACAACATCTCAACCAGAAAAAAGGCATCACAGGTTTCAAAAACAAAGCAATTAAAAGGGATTTACTCAGAACTGGGGAAAGGTGAGAAAACGCTTTGCAACTTCCAGGGCAAAATGCGACAGATTGGATTCCTGATCCATCCTCCTAACCAGCAGGAATCCAGTCCTGCTCATCTTAAGCGGAGAAACCGAGAACCCAGATTGGCCTTGGGAGAGACAAGGGTGGGGTTTATAGCAGGGATGGAGCTAGGTGTGAGCTCCTATAAACATTTCTCCCTGTGTTTGGACATAAAAAAATGCACCTAGCTCCTTTTGTTGGTTTCAAATCATATTCTTTTTTTTTTAATTTGGGGCTGGGGGCACAGTTGGGCCTCAAGGAAGTGCCCCTCAACAGTGCCCGTTACAATAATCCAAAAGTAGTTCTCCTAATCCCAATTTTGAACCTCTTTTCTTCAGATTTATTGCCATACGAGTTCTATACCTGTGCTTCGCTACAAAACTATATGATCCAACTTAGTTTTGGGGGAGGAAAATAAGGGGGGAAATTGTGTCTCTGCCTACCAGCATCCATTGGGGATTAGCGTCCTGTCACTGTGAAAGAGAGTTGAGGGCTGTTTGAAAACTGAAGCAATATTTGCTGTGTGATCAAGGAGACAGCAAGGAGCCTGGGGGTGGCTTAGCTCAACTGTTCTGTACTAAAACTGTTTGGTGCTGTGAAACTGAAACTGAATCTCCTCTGCTTGTGTTTTGCATTTAGAACAGTTTTCTTTTTAGGTGGGGAGGGGGAATAGAACTCCTTAGCATCAGAGCATGTTGTCAATAATAATAATAACAACAACAATAATAATCATTTTATAATAATAACTTTGGAAAAAGAAATCATGTGTTATCCTAATTGTAATTGGAGCCATTGGAGCAATACCTAAAGGACTGCCTCACTATTTGGAAATCCTGAATTTATCAAACTTGAACACCCTGATTCTACAAAAAAACACCCTACTTGGAATAGCTTATATCCTCCGATGCTACCTAAATGGTTCCTAGGTCCTTGGTTAGGACTCGAGCTGTTGAGCTACCAACCAGCCCCAAAGGATGTGAATCTCACTAATGATTAAATAATAATAACAACAATAATAACTACAAACAACTACAAACTGACTACAAACAACGTCACAACGCAGTCACTCAGGTGATCCACTAGAACTTGTGTCACAACTGCCACCTGCCTGGAGTAAAGAACTGGTGGGATCATAAGCTTGAAAAAGTGGTCGAAAATGAGCATGCAAAACTACTGTGGGACTTCCACAAATACAGACTGACAAAGTTCTGGAACACAATACCCCAGATATCACGATTGTGGAGAAGAAAAAAGTGTGGATCGTCGACATTGCCATACCTGGTGACCACAGAATCCACGAGAAACAACTTGAAAAAGTCACCAGATAGCAGGACGTGAGAATCGAACGGCAGAGACTCTGGCATCAACCAGTGCAGGTGGTTCCAGTGGTACTGGGCACACTGGGTGCTGCTGTGCCTAAAGACCTAGGCAAGCACTTGAAAACAACTGGTGCTGACCAGATCACCCTTGATCAGCTGCAGAAGGCCACCTTACTGGGATCTGCTTGCATAATCCGCTGATACATCACACAATCCTAAGCGCCTGGGAAGGGTTCGACGAGTGATTTGTGGTACTAAACCCAGCATAGTGATCTCATTTGCTGTGCACACTGTCATTTTTGTGAATAATAATAATAGTAATAAGAATATAGGAAATATTAATAGTCTGATGGTCATTTTGATAAATCCTTTCTTCGTGAGCACCTAGAAGCCAAGAGGAACACATGGGCCAAAATTTCAAGTTGATAGGCTTTATGGCTCTGGAAATTTTGTGGTGAGGCACGAGTGGCATTTCTCTTTTGTACATTTCATAGGCCACCTTTTACCAATGAGTTCAAGCCAACATACACAGTGCCTGGCTCTTTTAAAGAATTTTGATGGGGGGAAGGGAAGGTCTTGAACCAGGGTCTCCCCAAAGCCAATTAACCCTTTCACCCTTGCATCTCAGTGGCTCTCATTAAGAATTCATTCTATAGGCTTTTGGAAGAGGTTCAGCTACGTTTGCCTTCTCTCACTTGGCGGCTACAATTCACTGAATGGCCACGAGCCATGTTGGCTGGGAACTATGGAGTATAGAGTCCAGCACCTCCTGGCTGGAGTAGAGGGTTGCCGACTGCTTAGCCAGAAAAGTTATTCCACAATGTTTCACGATCAGCTGCATAGGAAGCATTATTTTCAAACAGTTAGGAATAATTTGTTATGAACTGTTGAAAGGGTTGGATACACTGAGATACAACATTGTTTCCCAACCTTGACAACTCTAAACTGTCGATATAGAGTTCAATTCTGGGAATTGGGAGGACTTTTTAAAGTTACCAGGGTTGAAAAAACACTGAGTTCAAGTTCTGCCCTGCAGTTTCCATTGGGGGCCTGCCTGCTCTGACCCCCCCCCCTCCAATTCCTNAGTTCAAGTTCTGCCCTGCAGTTTCCATTGGGGGCCTGCCTGCTCTGACCCCCCCCTCCAATTCCTTCCGTTTGCCCAGCCGCTGCCTTTACGGCTTCAGGGTTTTGGAGAAACAAGCCAGGTGAACTTCCTGCTTCACAGAACCCAGGTGTGTAAACTTTGTTCTGCTTCTTTATTCTCCTTGGGATTGGTGGCCTCCTGGGGGTGGGCCTTGTATCTTAAGGAAGACCTGGGAACCATACCTGCCACTGGCTACTCATCAGATACTATTAGCAGCCCAGAAGAGGCTAGGCAAGCAGGGAGGGCCGATGGGGTGGGAGGGGAGCACTTGGAAGGTAAAGTTTTTTACAGAGGTGCCAGGCCAGACACACACTGCCCAAGGCAGGAGAGGCTGCCCTGGCTGGGCCCAGATGTGCTCCAAGGACCAGGGGATCACAGCTTCTATGAGGGGGGGGGGTAGGGAAGAGGGGGGACACTCAGAACTTAGGCAGAACTTTTAGGAAGGCAAAACGGCACCTCCAGAGCGGCTCCCACCAGAGAAAGGGCTTCTTTCAGGCACTTCCATGGCTCGGCCGGGGGCTGCGTCTTTCTGACTTGGCTTGTTACAAGCAGTGAAGCAAAGGGGGAGGGGCGTTAAGAGTCCCGCGATGGGAGACCACCAGGCGATCCCACCCAGCAGATCAAACCGAACAGGAGCCCCTTCATGGAAGAGAGCTGACCAGGCCAGGGCTTCGGGGGTCCCAGCAGCAGCAAAGCAAGGGAAGCGGGGTGCATAAGTCAGAGTCCCCGGATGGGAGACCACCAGGTGATCCCACCCGGCAGAGCAAACGGAACAGGAGCCCCTTCGCGAAAGGACAGAGAGAGAGAGAGAGAGACGGCGAGCCAGGGCTTCGGGATCCCGACAGCAGTNGATCCCACCCGGCAGAGCAAACGGAACAGGAGCCCCTTCGCGAAAGGACAGAGAGAGAGAGAGAGAGACGGCGAGCCAGGGCTTCGGGATCCCGACAGCAGTGAAGGAGGCGGGGACGGGACGGGGACGGGACGGGGTGGGAGACCACCAGGCGATCCCACCCGGCCGAGCAAGCTGGAAGAGAGCGAGCCAGGCAAGCGGGGCGTCGCGCGGCCCGGGGCGATGGCGGCGCCACGTGGGCCGGCCTGTCCCGCGGGGCGCCCGGGACTCGGGACTCACGTCAGGTTGCGGACGGTGCGGCCGCCGTTCCAGAGCAGGCAGGCGACGCTGGTGAGGGCCGAGGCGACCACGCAGAGCGCGCAGTAGCTGCCGACCTTGGCGCGGAAGCGGAGCCGCGGGCTCAGCGCCAGCAGCAGCAGCGCCGCCAGCAGCGCCAGCAGCAGCAGCAGCAGCAGCGGCCCCATCGCGGCCGAAGCCCGAGGCCCAAAGCCGGAGCGCGCCCCTTGCGCCGCGGCCCCGGAACTCCGAAGCGCCCGGCCGCGCCTCGCCGGAGCTGGCCAGCTCTTAAGGGGCGGCCGCCTCCCGCACACGCCCTCCCGGCCCTCCGCCCAGGGGCGGCTCCGCTCCGCCCGGACCCGACCGACCGCCGCCGCGCGGCTCCTTTGCTGGCCCGGTGAACAGAACGGGAAGGGCCCCCCGTAGGTCATCTAGACCGACCTCCACTTCGGCACTGAAGGCTGACATACCGCTTCGCGGGGCTTTCCAGCCGTGCGTCGGTCGCCACTCTGCCTCTCGGTGTGGGGCCGTTTGTTTGAGGGACTTAACCGACTGATCTATTTTTCTCAATTGCTGACAAGAATACAAGGTGTAATAAGTAAAAACATAGTTACGACTTTTTTTTTGGCGACCGCTCCTGTGGGCGTGGCTTATGGGGTGGGCGTGGCTTGCCGTGCGCCTGGGGTGGAGGCGGCTCAGTGGTCATGTGACTGGGCGGACGGGGCTTGGTGGTCATGTGACTGGCTGGGCGTGGCCAACTCTATGTGACTCACATCAAGGGGTGCCTCACCTGGCGCCCGCCCCTCCCAGCCATTCCTGGTCTACCCAGCCTCAAATTTATCTCTAGTTCTGTAAAATGTTCACCTTTTCTGGACTTTATTATTCTGCAAAACTATCGATGGACTTTTCATGGGCCACTGAAGGGAGGAAATGGCTCACATGCTTTGCCCAAGAGGGTGACAGCAACAGCTTTTGAAGGGCTGCCAACAGAAAGAGGGGACCTGCCAAAATGACCTCCAGCGGGCGTCACCCATGGTTTCATGTGGCTGGACTCAATCGGTCAGAAGACAGACCTCCTATGAGGGCAGTAAGGTAATGGTGCGCGTGACTTTCCACAGGTGGGGGCGTGTGTGCTTTCAGCCCAACACCATGCAGGACATATTGGCAATTGAGTGCCAGAGAAACACCTCAGATTGGCAAATTGGGCCACTGGCGCCCTTGTGCGCTCTCTTACTATGAATGAAAAGCTAGGTTCACACTGAGCACAGTGTGAAGGAGGTGTGACAGGTCTGGAGACGCCGTGGAAAAGGTTCATTCCTGCAAACATCCTCCACAGACAGGGCATCGACGCGGTTTTGGGCAGTGGCCGTCAAGTAAATGGTGTGGCTGACAGGTATGCATTCGTTTAGGGGCCGCACAGCCCTCCATTGTGCTCGCCAGAGTGGGTTAGACTCTCACTGGCCATATAAGGATACAGAGAATGAGATACCTCAGAGACCCTTCTGGGAGACCATTATGCCTGGTAAGCGGTTGGCTCTTGGGTCCTCCTAATGCAGAAGACTATGCAATCGACCTCACTCGTGGCTGGAAGTGTGTCACAGCTAAATGGTTAACCATGCAAGACGAAAGGCATGTGAGCATACGGACTGGCCCGCCCGTTCCCCAGACCTGATCCCAATTGAGCACTCTGGGAACATCACAGTCTCGCTTCATCCACCAACGCGCAGGTTTGCACCACAGGACTGTCCAGGAGTTGGGGGGATGCCTTTAGTTCAGGTGTGGAAGGAGACCCCTCAGGAGCGATTTTATTCATTATAACATCCGCCATCTTCATTCAGGAGCAGTTCAGGCGTTGTAGGGAGGCATTACAGGCAATGTGGAGGCCACACACACTGCTGAGCCTCATGTTGGACTTTTTTTTAGGGACATTATCCAAGTTGGTTCAGCCTGTTAGTAGTTTTTTTCCACTTTTAATTTTGAGTGTAACTCTCAAATCAGACCTCCATGGGTTGCTATAATTTTGATTTCCATGATAATTTTTGTGTGATTTTGTTTGTCAGCACAATTTCAACTATGTATGAACAAAGTATTTCATAGAATAAGTTCAATTCATGACAGATCTAGGATGCTATTTTTGTGTTCCCTTTATTTTTTGAGGCAGTGATTTCGAGAAGCACCAGGAGCAAACAAGAAACAATGGATGGAAACCGAACAGAGAGAGAAGCAACCTAAAACTAAGGAGAAAACTTCCTGACCGTGAGAACAATTCACCAGTGGAACTGCCGTTCTCCAGAAGTCTGGGTGGCTCAATCACTAGTGGAAGTTTTTTTAAGAAAAGAACTGGCAAATATCCATTTTCACTCTGAAATGGTATAAGAGTTCAC